>VSMD01009639.1:0-113895 GCA_008750895.1 Mirza zaza | reverse complement strand
AGGAGGGGCTGGGGGCCTGGACCCCTGGGTCTGAGGGAGGAGGGGCTGGGGCTGGATCCCTGGGTCTGAGGGAGGGGGGGCTGGGGACATGGACCCCTGGGTCTGAGGGAGGAGGGGCTGGGGCTGGACCCCTGGGTCTGAGGGAGGAGGGGCTGGGGCCCGGACCCCTGGGTCTGAGGGAGGAGGGGCTGGGGCTGGACCCCTGGGTCTGAGGGAGGAGGGGCTGGTGGCCCCCAACCTGGGTCTGAGGGAGGACGGGCTGGGGCCCAGACTCCCAAGTCCACGATAGAGACCGGGTATGCAGGCCTAGCCTTCTGGGGCAATAGAAGCCAGATGACCAGTCTTAGCATGGCGGACACTGAAGTCAGGGAAAGGCCTCCTGCTTCCCCAGCCTCAAATGGGGAGGGGGCAAAGGGCAGCAACTCCCAGCCCTAGAATGGAGGTCTGAGGCTGGTGTCTCCATAGCAGGTTCTGAGTCCCTGCAGACCCCCGACACACACACTTCCTCCCTTTTCATTTTCAGCCCCTCACTCCCCTGTCCCAGGAGGAAGGCAGAGGCCGGTACCGGGGGTGGGGGCGGCCCCCTCCCCTAGCCCTGGCAGGAGGAGGGGTCCCCAGGGAGGCCAGGAGGGGGGGCTGTGGGTCTCCCAGCAGGGGCGGACGGACGGGGACTGAATGTTAATCGCATCTCCAGTGAGTGTGTGTGTGAGAACAGAGCGAGTGTGCGAGTCCCTCCCGCTCCGGCTCCTCCAAGCCGCGGCCGTGGCCGCCGCCGCCGCCGCCACCCGCACCCGCAGCCTCCCGCAGCCTCCCGCAGCCTGCCTCGGCCACCAGTGCCCAGCTGGGGGTGTCGGCCTGGGTGGGTCCGCCCGGCCCCCAGGGGTCTCTCGTGCATCTGCCATCTGCCCGGTGAGGATCTGTGTGTCCGGGTGTCTGGGGCTGGCGGGTGGAGGGGGGGGTGTGTCTGTAAGGGCTGCGGCGGCCGCGGGAGGGAGGGGTCTGTCTGTCTGTACCGACCCGGAGCCGCCTGCCGGGGTGTCGTGGGCCCCCCAGTCCTCCCCCTCAGCCCCCCAAACCCGGATGGATGGTGTGTACCTGGGTTCTGTGTCTCCTGCCTGCGGCCAGGCATCTGGGCGTCCCCGGCTGCCTGTGTCCGTCCTCCTGTCTGTCTGAACAGCCTCTGCTGGCAGTGGGAGCCTGGCCCCCATTGGACCCCCCTGTGTGTGCGTGTGTGCGTGTGTGTTTCCCTCCTCAAGCTCCGGGGGTGTTGAGGGGGAATCCCAGGGAAGTGAAGCTGTGCGTGTGTGCGTGTGTGTTTTTGCCTGTGTTTGTGAGTGGGGGCGTCCAGGGGGGGTCTGGAGGTGGCCAAGCAAGGAAGGGGCAAGCGGTTCCCCAGACAGGCGATCTCCCGCTCCTCACACAAGCACTCACATCAGCCACCGGCTTCAGAGGTGACCCAGACAGACAGACAGACAGACACAGACGCTGGAGGGGGGGGCTGAGGGCACAAAAGGGGGTTGCGAATGAGCCAGGCAGAGGCGGGACCGGACACATGGAAAGGGGGGAGGAGCCGGGGCTGAAGCGGCAGAGGGGGGCACCCCAGGTGGGCGGAGGGGGATCCCCACGGGGTCGGGGTGGCAAGAGGACACCCCGACAGCCTCCGCAATGTCCGGGGCCCAACTTCCAGCGCAACATGTGTAGCCGTGTCCTCGCCTAGTCCAGGTGGCCGCAACCTTGGGGGACAGACAGGGCAGGACAGGACCAAGGAAGAGGAAGGAGAGACGGAACCAGAGACAGGCAGGAGGTCCCTGCTGTGCGCTGCTGCCCGCTGCCACTGCCGCCGCCCCGGGGCCTGACCCCCCTACTGGCTCCCTGAGCTCTCCGCGGAATCTTGGGGTCGCTGGACGCCAGGTTCCAGTCCTGGCCCCCCTGCGATCCCCCCAACAGAACAGGGTCATGAAAAGGTAAGGCTGGGGAAGGGATGCAGGGGTGGGGGTAGGAATGTAGACCCCGAAATCTAGGACAGGGAAAGTTGGCCAGGGGGTTTCATGGAGGGAGGGGGGTTGCATGGTGGGCAGGGGTCTTTGCTCCCTCCCAGCTTCCCTGTCCTCAGGGACTCTCCTCTGCCCTCTCTCCTTCTCCCTCTCTGAGCCCCTTTTTCCTGGGTCTCTATACCTCAGACCTCTTAAGCCCCCCATTTCTCAGATACTTTGCTGCCTCTCTCCAGCCCCACATACCTGATGCCCCATGTCTCTCTCTGTCCCTCCATTTCTCCATCTCACCTTCTCTCGGCACCCCCTTTTCCCGCATCAGTCTCCCCCACCGCCGGCCAGCCCTCTCCCTCTCTCCTCCTGCTCTCCCCTCCCATCTCAGAGCTATGAGTCTGCTATTAATACCCCTGACAAGGACCTTGAGGGCATCCAGGCCCCCAGCACCCCTCTGCCCAAGCTGCCGGCCCTTCCTCAAGGTCCTGAAATACCCTTCCAGCCTCTTCCGAGCCCGGGATTAGGGTGGGGAGAGACCCGTGTTGTGTGTGTTGGGGGGTGGGGGGGAATGGGATGCCGTCTGCAGCACGACTCGAGGTGGGGGAGCTGTTGATCAAAGTGGCCTCTCCTCCCTTCTGTGATGGATTGGGGAGAGCGATGGAGACAGGGACACCCCAGGAATCTCTGGCACCCTCCTCCTCCTCAGCTCGGGGCAGGCTATGCTGTGTACAGGAGCAGGGTGACTGGGGAGGCCGGAGCTGGGGGGACACCCAGGATGTTGGGATTGATGGGTTTTGAGGCAAAAAGGAGGTCCTTAAGGGAGGGGAGGGCTGGGAACCCCGATTCCTGGGTCTTGGGGGAAGAGGGGAACCGGGGACCTGGGCTCTTGGCTCCTGTCGTAGAGGAGGCTGGGCTCTTGAATTCCTGAGTCTTAGGGCAGGAGGGGGCTGGGACTCTTGGGTCCTGGGAAAGAACAGGGCTCTGGAGTCCTGGGGGAGGAAGGGGCTGATGGCAGGACTCCTGCGTCTTTATGGGAGAAGTTGGAGGATAGGGCTTCTGTGTCTGAGGGAGGAGGAGCCGGGGCCTCAGTCTCGAGTCTGGGCAGGGGACCGGGGGCTGGACTCCTTAGCCTCTGTGTAGGTGGCATGAGAGGGTGGAGATGGGAGCCAGGTCCCTGAGATCCCGGAGGGAGCGGGTTCTGGAGACTGGGCCTCCAGAGTCCTGGAGGACTGGAGCTGCCTCTTCTCGGTCCCTGGAGGGGTAGGGGACTGCACTCCCAAATCCCTGTGGGAGAGACCTGGGCATCCAGCCTCCTGAGAAGGGTGGGGCTGGAGGCTGCCCTCTTGGGCCTCAGCAGGGAGCAGGACCCTGAGGTCCTTAAGGGCAGAGGCCAGGCAGGGGTGGGTCTGAGAGAGGCAGAGGAGGGGCTGGGGGCTGAGCAGCCACCAGGAAGGGAGGGGAGAGCGAGAGTTAACCCCGCGGGGACCAGGCCACAGCTGTGGGTTATTTTGGGGTGGAGGGGGGGTTATTCTGAGCACTGATTGAGCCAGCTGCTTGGGGAAGGGCAATGGAGAGGAGGGGCGAAGAGGAGCCAGGATTTGGGAGGGATGGGCATGCTAGGAGCCCCCACCCCCTTCCCAGGGGAGACAGTGGCCCAGGATCTCTGGGGGGTGGGGGTGGGGGAGGGGAGGAGACCTCTGGGCAGGGGAGAGGGTGTGGGCCTTTCCCCCACCCTGTCTGTCTGTGGGGTGGATGAGGCCTGCGCTACCATGGCAACCGGACAAGAGACTGACTGACAGCCAAGAGACAACCCTTCCCTGCCTGGACCCTCACCCCTTTAGGAAGCCCCTAGCACAGGCTCCTGTTCCTCTCTGGGAGCCAGGAACCCCGACCCCCCAGTGCCCTCCTCCCTCAGACCCAGGCAGGACCCAGGAGCCTGGGCTCCCAGCCCAAGCACCCCAGGCGGCAAGTATTCAACAGGGGGCACAGGAAGAGATGAGATGCTGTATTTCCTCTAATTTACTAAATTGCTCCGGGCTGGGTGCCAGGGACCCCCCTCCCAGCTCTCCACAGCTGTGCCCCCAAACCTGCATCCCAGCCTGGGCCATGACTCTTTCTCACTCTCATTGAGAATGTGGGAGACAGGGACAGGAGTAAAGGGAGAAAAATGGGTTGGGGGTTGTGGTCCGGGCGAGGGGTATGGTTGTGGGGGCACTTTCTCTCCTCGGGGTGCCCCACTAATTTCTCCTTCTCTTCCTTTCTCTCTCCCCACACACCTGACCCCTTTTCCCTCTCTCATTTTTTTTCTCCCTTTTTCTCCTTTTTATTTTTGCTCCCTCCTGTCACTCGCCTTCCCTGCCTTCCTTTCATGTCTGTGCTGGGCACCTCCCTGGTGGGGGTCTCGATCTTTGCCTTGCCTCGCTATTTCTGTCTTCCTGTGCTTTCTCTCTGCTCTGCCTACTCCCTCAATCTCAATTCTGTTTCCCCATCTCTCATGTGTGCGTGTCTCTTGGTGGCCTTGGGGTCTGTCTCCGTCTTCCTGGTTTTCTTTCCATCTTCCTCTCTAACTTTCCTGTCTCTCTTATCTCTCCCGTCTCCCTGAGTCTATCCCCACTCTGCTGTTCTCTCCCTGGGTCTCCCTCGCTCCCTATTTCTGTCGCACTGTCTTCTCTCTCTCCCTCTTCTCCCTGTCTCTGTTCCTCCTTCCATCACTCATTCCCACCTCTATTGCTGTTTTCATTTCCCCTCCTATCTCCCTGCTCCTATTTTGATCCCATCTCTGTGGGTCTCTTTCCCATCGGTCTCATTGTTGTCCCCTCCCTACCCTACCTATCTCTTTCTCTCTCTGTCTCTCCTCACCTCTGTATCTTCCCGACTCCGTCACCCACCCCTGGCTGTCTCCCCAATACTCCACTTCTCCCTATTTCTCCCTGTCTCTGTGTCTCTCCCTCTTTCACCCCCGACATCCCTCCCTATGTATTTGGCGTCTCTTCCCCACATCTCCCTTCCACCTTCCCCCACCGTGTCTCTCCTTCTGCCTGTGTGTCCCCCCCTCCGGGTCTGTCTCCATCACCCCAACCTTTCCCCCTCCTCTCTCCCCCGTATCTCTTCTGTGCATCTCTTTCAACATCTTGTCTCCCTGTCTCTGCGTCTCCCCGTCTGTCTCTGTGTGTGTCTGTGCCCTCCGTTCCTGCCGTGTCTCCCCCGGGCCCGGGCGCTCAGAGGCTGCCCGGCGGGGCCCGCAGGCGATGCGCGGTGCCGGTGGCCCCCGCGGCCCTCGGGGCCCCGCTAAGATGTTGCTGCTGCTGGCGCTGGCCTGCGCCAGCCCGTTCCCGGAGGAGGCGCCGGGGCCGGGCGGGGCCGGCGGGGTCCCCGGCGGGGCGCGGCCGCTCAACGTGGCGCTGGTGTTCTCGGGGCCCGCGTACGCGGCCGAGGCGGCGCGCCTGGGGCCGGCCGTGGCGGCGGCCGTGCGCAGCCCGGGCCTGGACGTGCGGCCCGTGGCGCTGGTGCTCAACGGCTCGGACCCGCGCAGCCTCGTGCTGCAGCTCTGCGACCTGCTGTCGGGGCTGCGCGTGCACGGCGTCGTCTTCGAGGACGACTCGCGCGCGCCCGCCGTCGCGCCCATCCTCGACTTCCTGTCGGCGCAGACCTCGCTGCCCATCGTGGCCGTGCACGGCGGCGCCGCGCTCGTGCTCACGCCCAAGGTGCGCGCGACCGGCGGGCGGGGCGGGGCGGGGCGGGGGCGGGGTCTGGGGAGCGGAGGGTGTGGCCTTGGAGGGGGCGGGGACAGTCCTGTGGGTCCGCATCTGGGACGACGTGCGGCCAGGTGGTGGGGTTAGGTCTAGGTAAGAGGTAGGGCTGACGCGAAGGGGCGTGGCCTATAGGACAAGCGGGGCCTTCGGGAGGCCCACCTAGAAGCAGGGTCAGAGAGGCCAGTCGTCGATGATCAGGGCATGGGGAGGACGCGGGCCCAGTCACGCGGGTGAGGGACTGCGGGAACGGCGAGCAAGGGGCGGGGACTGGGGACGAAAAGGGACCAGCCCAAGATGGCAAAATATGAGGGAGGGGTGGGTCTGGGATCAGCGAGGGGAGAAGTCAGCTGGAAAGGAATGGCATTCAGAAAAGGGCTAAGTCTAGCGGAGAGGTGGGAGCCAGGCAGGGACGGGGACCATGAGCGAGGGGTATCCGGTACTGCAGGACAGGGGCCGGGGAGGGGCTCGGCCCGCCGAGCATAGGGTCTAGAGGCCTGCCTGGGAGGGCGGAGCCATCCTGTGAGGGGAGGAGCCTGAGACGGGGCGGGGCCTATTCAGGGGAGGAGCCGGTGGGACAGAGAGGTGGCGCTTGCTGGACGAAGGAGCCACCTGAGTGGGTGAAGCCTGAGTCTGCTAATTCCCTACTGTGGGGCCTGTGGCTTTGTGACTGGATCACTATTGTAGTTCTGTCCAGAACGTTCTGGGAACGACCTCTCTGTCCAGCTTTCTTGTTCTCATTGGCATGGTGTTGTCCAGAGATTTGTGGGCAGATTACCTGGCAGGTGAACTTATAATTTCCTGGCTGCCACCTCCGTGGCATGCTCAGAGATGTGGTCCCTAGTGCCTCCAGTGCTGCTGGGAAGTGCAGTCCACTCTTTGTCATTGTCTGCTGGGCACCGTGGTCTACTCAGTGTACACCCATACCTTCTGGGAAATGTCCCTTCGCTGTCTCTAAATAGAAGAAAAAATAGTCTTCACAGCTCCATCTGTGCCCCATTGAATGCCGGGAACACGGTCCCCTCAGCACACCTCCACCTGCTGAAGGACGAAGCCCTCTTGGTGTTCTCATTACAGGCTGGGAGATCTCATCCCCTCAGGACAACTGTCCTGTCCCCTAAACATATAATCATAGGCACATGCTTAGGAGGAAGTCCGCTTGCTGTTCTCATTGCATTACAGGAAGATTTATTGAGGGCTGATTCTGTGCCAGGGCTGTTTTAAGTTCTCTATAGTTCTGGGGGGGAAAAGACACAGTCCCTGCCTTAGGGAGCTTGCATTCCAATGGGGAGACAGACAAAACAAGTAACAGTAAAATCTGTCCTAGAGGAAATCGACAGGATGGGGCTTCAATAGATGACAGTCAGGGGAGGAGGTGACACCTGAGCTGGACCTGAGGAATGAGGAGGGGTAGGTCCAGCATGGAGGAGCTGGGGGAAAGTGTCACCAGGGGAGGCGACAGCTAAGGGCAAAGCCCTTATAGCGGGAAAGAGCTTGGCATGCTTTGGGAAGAGCAAGGAGGGAGTGTTGGGGTTGGGGTGGTAGGAGATGAGGTCAGAGAAGCAACAGGGGCCAGTTCATGCGGGGCCTTGTAGGCCATGGCGGAGACTTTGGCTTTGATTCTGAGGTAGAATCATTGGAACGTTTTCAACCAAGAAGGGATGTGATCCAATTAATATTTTGAAACGATCACTCTGGCTGCTGTTGGGAGAATGGACTGGAAGATGCAAGGTTAGAAGCAGAGTTGGGATGGAAAGCCATAGATGTCTAGGCAAGAAAGTGGTGACGATGAGGGTTGAGGCAGTGACGACATTGAGGAATAGATAATGAGGATTATGTTTGAACATAGAGCCAAGAAGATTTGGGGATAGCTAGATGTGGGTATGAGGGAAAGAGAGGGAAAGGCTGATTTGGGTTTGGGGCTTACGCATCAGGACGCATAAGGGAAAGACGACAGGGAGCAGGTTAGAGGTGGGGTAAGATCCAATGTTCTGGTTTTGACATGATAATTTTGAGATGCCCCTTGGAAATCCAAGGGGAGACATTGAATAAAAGAGGGGGTAGGTTTGTCCAGAGCTCTCAGTAAAGGCTATGACCGAGGACAGGCACCATCAGCATCTCCAGTGCTGTCCAACAGAACTTTCTGCAGTGATGAAGGGCATCTATATTTGCTCTGTCCGATATGATAGCCCCGAGCTTCATGTGGCTGTTGAATGTTTGATATGTGGTTAGTGCAACCAGAGAACTAAATTTCAAATTTTATTTAATTTTCATTAATTTAAAATGGAATAGCTATGTGTGGCTCATGGTTGCCATATTGGATAATGCGGGAAATAGTATTTAAACCAATGTGTCTGGATGAGATCACCAGGGAGAGGACAGAAAAGAAAAGAGAACATTAGGGCGCTACCATAATGCATTCAGAATTTGGGCTGAGGAAGAGGGTCCAGCCAAGGAGACAGAGGAGGGGACAGGGAGGTAGGAGGAAAACCAAAGAAGGGAAAATCCACTCAGCAAGCTATATCTTCCAGTTGGAGGAGTACCTACCCTCATTGCATGCTGGGAGATGTAATCTCCCTCACTATATGGAGAACTGGTCCCTCTCAGTGCATGCTGGGGGATGTAGTTCCCTCACTGGATGCTGAGAGTATTGATGACAGTGATGATTAGCTGCTGTAACAGATAAACCTCCAAATCTCAGTGGCTCAACCTGATAGAAAGTTGTTTCTCATTTACATAAAATTCAAACAGGGCTGAGTGCTGTGGCTCATGTGTGTGATCCCAGCATTTGGGGGGGCCGACGTGGGAGGATCTCTTGAGCCTGGGCATTCAAGACCAGCTGGGCAACATAGCAAGTCCCCATCTCTATGAAAAATTTTAAAAATTAGCCAGGTGTGAGGCCGGGCGCGGTGGCTCACGCCTGTAATCCTAGCACTCTGGGAGGCCAAGGCGGGCGGATCGCTCAAGGTCAGGAGTTCAAGACCAGCCTGAGCAAGAGCGAGACCCCGTCTCTACTATAAATAGAAAGAAATTAATTGGCCAACTAATATACATAGAAATTAGCCAGGCATGGTGGCACATGCCTGTAGTCCCAGCTACTCAGGAGGCTGAGGCAGGAGGATTGCTTGAGCCCAGGAGTTTGAGGTTGCTGTGAGCTAGGCTGATGCCATGGCACTCACTCTAGCCTGGGCAACAAAGCGAGACTCAAAAAAAAAAAAAAAAAATTAGCCAGGTGTGATGGCATGCACCTGTATTCCTAGGCTACTTGGAAGGCTGAGGCAGGAAAGATCACTTCAGCCCTGGAGTTCAAGGCTGCAGTGAGCTATGACTGCACCATTGCACTCCAGCCTGGGCAACAGAGTGAGACCTTGTCTCTAAAAAATAAATAAACAAATAAATAAATAAATAAAATCCAAACAGATGCTGCAATTCAAGGTGGCTCTTATCCATGTGGTGACTCAGGGCCTCAGGCTCCTTCCCTCTTGTGGCTCTGTAATCCCCTAGGACTTCGGAGTTCTCTTCTGGGGCTTCTACATTTGCCCTCAGACAGGGAAGAGAGTAAGGTTTATGAGAAAGAGTTTTAATGGGTGAGTCTAGAAGACTCAGTCAGGTAGCTGAACCTAACCCCAGATCTAGCCCTGTGCCCCAGGAGGTAAAAGAGACAGGGTTAGTGAACAGCTCGCTGGGAGATGAGGTCCCCTCATCGGGAGGCCTGACATCCTCCTCCCTCCCGGGCAGGAGAAGGGCTCCACCTTCCTGCAGCTGGGCTCCTCCACCGAGCAACAGCTTCAGGTCATCTTTGAGGTGCTGGAGGAGTACGACTGGACGTCCTTTGTAGCGGTGACCACGCGTGCCCCCGGCCATCGCGCCTTCCTGTCCTACATAGAGGTGCTGACCGACGGCAGCCTGGTGGGCTGGGAGCACCGCGGAGCACTGACGCTGGACCCTGGGGCTGGCGAGGCCGTGCTGAGTGCCCAGCTCCGCAGCGTCAGTGCTCAGATCCGCCTGCTCTTCTGTGCTCGAGAGGAGGCAGAGCCTGTGTTCCGGGCAGCCGAGGAGGCTGGCCTCACTGGGTCTGGCTACGTCTGGTTTATGGTGGGGCCCCAGCTGGCTGGAGGCGGGGGCTCCGGGGCCCCTGGTGAGCCCCCTCTTCTGCCAGGAGGCGCCCCCCTGCCTTCCGGGCTGTTTGCAGTGCGCTCAGCTGGCTGGCGGGATGACTTGGCCCGGCGTGTGGCAGCTGGTGTGGCTGTAGTGGCCAGAGGTGCCCAGGCCCTGCTGCGTGACTATGGTTTCCTGCCTGAGCTCGGCCATGACTGTCGTGCCCAGAACCGCACCCACCGTGGGGAGAGTCTGCACAGGTGAGTGGGGCTGGGGTGGGAGGGGTGTAGAGGGCTTCCAGAGCCTGACTACCTGGAGAACTCACTGGCCCAGTGGCCTCAAATGGGTTATATCCCGTCTTCAAGCCTCAGTTTTCTTTTCTGTAAAACAGGAGTAATTAGGTCTCTTTTCGGAGGTTAAATCAGGTAATTTGGGAAAAGCACCTGATACTCAGTGAATGTATTACTCTATTTCATGACTCTAAGATGCATAATTTTAACATCTTTGAAATCAAGATGTTTCTTATAATTAATGGCTTATCGTGGTTTAATTGGAAGCACTTTTTCTTTCTTTGTGGTACATAAAAATAGCGGTACATCTTACAATTGATAGATTATGTGATCTTAGATTCTGTGAAATACATAGTTAGAATATGAGCTGAGTTTCAGTAGCAAGAAAGACCCAATCATCCAGTGGCCCGAATGAGGATAAATTTGTCCCTCTCTTGTATAACACCCTAGAGATGAGCAGTCCTGCTTGTTGGGAGGTTGCTGCTCCAAGCGACCATTCAGGGATGCAGGATCCTCCCACCCTGCTGCTCGGGCATCTCTGTGCAGAGGAAGCTGGGTCACAGTCCTGTCTGAACTGTGGCTCCTGAGAACAGGCAAAGAGGGGAAACGGAGAGCAATTTTCTTTTGATTATGTGAGGCAGAAGAGCTACATCTCACACCCTGTTGTTGAGAACATAGTCACACGGTTAGTGCTGATTTCCTGGTTGTTTACAGTGGTGTCTATTCTGATTGGCTAGTGCATGTGCTGTACTGATTGCTGGATATTTGAATATCACTCCTGCTCATGGCCCGGCGAGCCGCAAGGAAGGCTGGGAAATGCCGACCCTGGCTGGACGGTCGGGTACCCGGCTTACATGCTGTTATTTTAGGAGAGAAGGACAGAGTTTGGTGGAAAACAGCCTGTCTACCATGGGAAGCTCCGAGTGGGGAAACTGATGAGTTTGGTGACAGAACAGTGGCAGGAGAGGCCTTTAATCCTGAACGAGGATGAAGTGAGTTTGGGAGGAAGTGATGGGTAGGGAAGGAGACCTCAGGGAGGAGAATGAGAACCGGTGAGTTAGGAATCAGGCTCTCAGAACAAGAGGGCGAGAAAAGAATCCCTTGTTCATAAATACTTACTGAGCACCCGCTAGGAACTAGGGCTCACGCTGGGCACTGGGAACACAGGGATGAATAAGACCATGACTTATTCTTCAAAGAGCGCGGGGTCCTGCGGGGCCGGCAGACAGGGATGGGGATAATGACAACGCTGCGTGTCGCTTGCAGTAATGGAGGGAGCGCCGACATCATGGGGGCGCCAGGGAGGACTGTCTAAGCCAGGACATTTTTGGTTGCAAGAAGGAGTGTCTCATTCTGAGTTTCCTTGGGGGAAAGGGGGGGTTATTGGAAAGACAAACACACATAGGAATTCAGAAGTCAGGAACTGAGGTGAAGCTGGGAGCCAACTACTCTTCCATCTCTTCCTGATTCTGTCTTTCTTAATTCCTGCCCTCTCTGTCTGTCTGTCTGTCTTTCTCTCTCTGGCTTGCCTCTCCCAGAGGCTGTTTGGTTCTTTACCCAGAATTTGTGCTCCTTCATAAGTTCAGCCCTTCCTGGCCACCACCCATCCCTCCAGATCTCGTAGCAAAACGTCATCCCAAGAGAGGAAATGCACTGGCCTCAGACAGCCTTCCAGAGCAGGGTACTTAGGTCACAGGTCACAGGTCAGCCTGTGGAGTCTGGAAGGTTTCTAGGAAGAGGAGATATCGGAGACCCGAAGGATTAGTTGCTCATTCATTAATTTATTCATTGAAAAGCCCTTTATCGAAAGTCTACATGGTTCTGGAGGCTGGGAAGTCTAATGCCAACCACTGCTTTAGTGTTCAGTAAGGTCCCCGCTGTCACAGGACTTACAGTCTAATAGGGGAGAAAGGCACTGAACAACCAAGAAAAGAAAGACGAAGACAGCAGCAGCTGATAACTTCTGAGATGCAAATCAAATATGGGGAATGGGATAAGAAATGCCTACGGGGCTTGGCTAGGTGGTCAGGAAAGGCCTTTCTGAGTAGGTGAAATCTGGAGATAAAAAAAAAATGGATAAAAAGAGGGAGCCAAGCACTGGAAGATGAGTAAAGGGAGAGTGAACCGCAGGTGCAAAGGCCCTGGGGCTGGAACTGTCTTGTATTCTGTTTTGTGCTGCTATAACAGAATATTGTAGACTGGGTAATTTACAAGAAACAGAAGTTTATTGGCTCATGGTTCTGGAGGCTGGGAAGTCCAATGCCAAAATGTCGGCATCTGGTGAGGGCCTTCTTGCTGCAACATTCCATGGCAGACGGGCAAAGACAGAACGGGGAAGAGGGAGGCGAGCCCACTCCCACAATAACAGCTTTAGTCCATTCGTGAGGGTGCTGGAGTCCTCATCACTTAAACACCTCTTAAAGGTCCCACTTTCCAATACTGTCACCATGGCAGTTACATTTCAACATGCGTTTTGGAGGGGATGGACATCTAAACCAAAGCTCGCCTGTCTGGGAGCATGAAACACCAGTGTGGCTGCAGCATAGAGGGCAAGGGGGATGAAGGTATGAGTAGGGGACAGAGAGACATGAGGGTCCAGCTCACGTAGGGCCGTTAGGCCAGGAGGAGAGGTTTGGACTTGATTCCGGGAATGGTGGGGAGTTCACCAGAAATAGTATTCCAGGCAGGGGGAATAGCATGTGCAAAAGCCCAGAGGGTGAGAGAAACTTGGGCAGCTCGGTGGGACCACAATAGTTGAGAGCGGACAAAGGCAGTAGAAATTAGGGGCTGGAGGTGACGAGGCTCTGGAGGTGAGTGGCACCAGGCCTTTGCCTTCAATGCCAGGTTGAGAGGCTTAGACTTTGTTCCAGGGCACTGGCTAGCCAGGGGTGGGCTCTGAGCAGGGCAGGAGTGGAGTCAGTTTTGGGTGTGGACAGAGCCCTCTGGGGCCAGTTGGGTACAGACTGGAAGAGAGAGATTGGAGGCTGAAGGCCAAGCAGGAGGCTGGGGTGAGGTCCAAGAGGGCTGTGGGAGGGAGAGGAGAAGACAGGGCAGAGAGAGTCCTGGGGCAGGAAGGATGGGGCTTGGGGTGGGGGAGTGAGGGAGTGAGGAAGGCAGCTGAGAGTGACCAGGTGGTTGATGTGAGAGGCAGTCAGAGCACAGATGATGTTGCATAGATATCTGGAGGCCTGGCATGGCGGCTCACGCCTGTAATCCTAGCACTCTGGGAGGCTGAGGTGGGCAGATTGCTCGAGGTCAGGAGTTCGAAACCAGCCTGAGCAAGAGCGAGACCCCGTCTCTACTATAAAATAGAAAGAAATTAATTGGCCAACTAATATATATAGAAAAAATTAGCCGGGCATGGTGGTGCATGCCTGTAGTCCCAGTTACTCAGGAGTCTGAAGCAGGAGGATCTCTTGAGCCTGGGAGTTTGAGGTTGCTGTGAGCTAGGCTGATGCCACGGCACTCACTCTAGCCTGGGCAACAAAGCAAGAGTCTGTCTCAAAAAAAAAAAAAAAATCTGGGAGTCCAGGGACCACCCCAGTGCTTCTTCCCAGCAGAAGGGACATTTGAGCTGAGTCTCTAAGACACAGAAGAGTTGGTCAGGATGAGAAGGGTGGTATAAGGGTTTTCCAGGCAGACAAAACCAGCAGCTGCAAAGGAACTCACTTGACATGTCTGAGAGATACCTTGCATTCAGTGTTGACAGAGCAATAAAAGGGTTTTTGGGAGGGAAGAATTTGAAGGTGGGAAGTGATCAGAGACGGGGCTACAGAGGCAGGTGGGGCCAGAGCACAAAGGGACTCTAGGGCCTCAACATCAAGCTGAGAGTCTGGGACCTTATCCTGGGGACACTGGCCAGCCATGGAAAGGGTGCTGAGTAGCTAAGGGGCATATTTGTGTGTTTGAGATCTTGGAGGTGAAGCAGGAGAGATTTCAGCTGGAAGCTGGAGCTGGTCAGTAGAAAGGAGACTTCCTAAGCCTTCAGCTGCCAAGATCCAGCTGACATGTCCCCACATGTCCCCCTTCCTTCTTTCTGGGCAGGTACTTCATGAACATTACCTGGGATAACCGAGATTACTCCTTCAATGAGGATGGCTTCCTGGTGAACCCCTCCCTGGTGGTCATCTCCCTCACCAGAGACAGGACGTGGGAGGTGGTGAGTGGTGGCCCAGACCTCAGCCATGGGACAAGGCCTGGGCTCCTGGGTCCTGGCAGAGGAGGGGCCTGAGATCCTGGAATCTGAGGGAGGAGGGGGCTGGGAGCCTGGACTTTTGGGTCCTGGGGAAAGACGGGTGTGACAGAGGGAGGAGTTCCTGGGTCCTGGGGGAGATGGTGCCTACACTCCTAGGTCTGAGGGAGCAGGGACATGGATGCCAGGACACACTGGAGGGTCCCCCCAGGAAGCCTGACTCTCTTTTCCTTTGGCCAAGGTGGGCAGCTGGGAGCAGAAGACTCTCCGCCTCAAGTACCCGCTGTGGTCCCGCTATGGTCGCTTCCTACAGCCAGTGGATGACACGCAGCACCTCACAGTGGCCACACTCGAGGAAAGGCCCTTTGTCATTGTGGAGCCTGCAGACCCCATCAGTGGCACTTGCATCCGAGACTCAGTCCCCTGCCGGACCCAGCTCAACCGGACCCACAGGTGACAGCCCAAGACCCAGGAATTCCAGCTTCAAAACCCTCCTCCCTTGAAGCCCAGTAGTCCTGGCCCCCACCCCTCTCCTCCCTTGGGACCCAGTGCCCACAAAGCCCTCCAGCTTGGCGCGCATAACTCCTTTGAGCCTCAGTTTCCCCAGAAAGCACTAACCCTAGTATTAGCTGCTGCCTGTCCCTACCTCCACACCCTTGTCTCAGGGGAGAGTCTAAGAAGGGGGTCCCCAAACTCCCCAAGCCCGGTCGCTCCCGCAGCCCTCCCCTGGATGCCCCCCGCCCGGAGAAGCGGTGCTGCAAGGGCTTCTGCATCGACATTCTGAAGCGGCTGGCGCACACGATCGGCTTCAGCTACGACCTCTACCTGGTCACCAACGGCAAGCACGGGAAGAAGATCGACGGCGTCTGGAACGGCATGATCGGCGAGGTGAGCGGGGCGCAGGCTGGGGGAGGCGGAGCTTCTGGGCAGGGTCCTAGAAGCAGGCACCCGAGAGGCCGAGGGCGTGGCCGGAGGCAGAGAACGCCCGCCTGGGGGCGGGGACAGGGGCGGGGCCACAAGAAGGACACGCCTTGAGACGGGGCGGAGTCAGGAAGCGACGGGGCGGGGCCAGGAGGAGGGACTTTGGGGGCAGAGGAGGCGGGGCTCGGAGGGCGGAACTCCTAGGGGAAGCGGGTGGGCCGGGAGGGTAGAGCCTGAGACCTCAGGAGAACTTGATGGGAGCAGCAGGGTGGGGCTGGGGCCTGCCTCTTCCCAGTCCTGCTCCCAGTCTCTCCCTTCCACATTTCCCCGCCCCACTCTGGGTCCCGTCCTCATCCACCCTGCCATCCCTCTTAGCCCATCCCATCCAAGTACTAACCAGGCCCGACCCTGCTGAGCTTCGGAGATCAGATGAGATCGGGCGCGTTGCTGAGGGTGGCATGGCCAAACACGGCCCTCTCTTTCACCCTGTCACTGGCCTCCTGCCGCGAGCTGGTCTTTGCCCGCCTGATCCAGGTCCCCTCACCCACTCCTCGCTCCCACCCCAGGTGTTCTACCAGCGAGCGGACATGGCCATTGGCTCTCTCACCATCAACGAGGAGCGGTCTGAGATCGTGGACTTCTCTGTTCCCTTCGTGGAGACGGGCATCAGCGTCATGGTGGCGCGCAGCAATGGCACCGTGTCCCCCTCGGCCTTCCTAGGTGAGCTGGGGCCCTAGGACAGGGAGCCAGACCTAGGGAAAGCTGGAGCAGGTGCCCCCAACCTTGCGGGCCCTGGGGTCAGGAAACTTGGGTTCAAATCCCGGTACCATCTGTACTGGCCGTTTTACTCTAGTGAAGTGACATCACTTTGGAGCCTCAGTTTCCTTATTTGCAAGATGGAAGAAATAATGTCCCGTACCAGAAGGAATTTTACTATAAATCTAAAGAAGCTTGAGCTCAGGAGCCTTCTCTTGCACCACCTTGCACCTGGTTTTGTATTCATTATGTGTTCTTTTGTCTTAAAGAGAGCCCTCCGAATTGTGTAAGCCACAGGCCCCACAAAACCCAAGTGTCTGTACCTAGGTATGAGATGAAAAGAATAGATTAGCACACTGCAAGCACGCAAGTTACCCACCAGTGTTTACTGAGCACCCACTCGGTGCCAGGCGCTGGGCTCCATGCTGGGAACACAGTGGTGAATGAAGCAGACACAAATTCCTGCCATCCAGGAGCTCTCAGCCTCATGGCCCGGACAGGAAATAAACCCTTAAAGGGATGCATAGACAAGATCACTCAGGTGGTGATAAATACCGTGAGGAACTGAGCCAGGATGAAGAGCTAGACAGGAATAAGGCTGGTGCGGGTGCGGGTGGGCAGGAGAGGCCCTGTGAGGAGGGGACCCAGCCCTGCATAGATCTGGCTGGAAAAGCATTCCAGGCAGAGGGAACAGCAAGGGCACAGGGCCAAGGCAAGGACGTGTGCGGAGTGTTTGTGAAGCAGCTGGAGGCCTGTGTGATTGGAGGCGGAGTGAGGAGGGCAGGAGGGCTGAGAGGGAGCAGGGCAGATCTGGGAGGGCCGTGGACACCATGGTAGGAAGTTTGGGTTTCACTCCTGTCACAATGGTAAGGCTTTTACTATGGAAGGTGAGATGGCGAGAGACCATCAGGTTTATGGTATCTCTGTGGAAGCAGCAGGCTTGTGAGGAGGCTACTGCAGGGGTCCATTCCCGAGAAGGGATGGGTGTCAATAGGAAGGTGGCAGTGGGGGTGGGACAAGTAGACAGACTCGGGGTATGGGTAGGAAGCTGCCACCAGATGGGCTGGTGTCTTCAAGGTGGATTGGGAAGAGGTCCCATTTCCTGACCTGGAGAAGACTGAAGTGTACATCAGGCCAAGGGTGACAGTTCATATCAGTTCCTGCTTGCTCTCTGAAGCCGGAGCAAAGCTCCTGGGAGGCGGGAGGGGCTGGAAGAAGAGACATCCTTCCTTTTGTTCTGTGTTCTGTATATATTTCCCTCCGCAATGCCTCCCGTGGCCTCCTCTGTGCACTGAGGTCCCTGCAGGGCCCACTGAGAAGCACCACGTGGGGCCCCTGCTCTCAGGCAGCACATAGCAGGGGAGTGACAAGGTCTTGTTTACACCCCACCAAGATGCCCAGCAGAGGTGACAGGCACGACCCCATATGCCGCAGTGACAGTCCAGGGTGATGACCTTGTTGTGACAGACGAAGTCCTGGCGGCTCATACTTGGCCCTGGGAGGTCGAATCACCTGGTACGAATCTCAAGGAAATGGTGATTTTGGTTTATTGTCAACGAGCTCCCAGGGGTGACACCCAGTTATTGAATGTGAGGAAGGGACACATGAATAGAGAGGTTGTCTGATGGACAGTTGAGGGTGGCATCTCTGGCAGGAGAGCTGAGGAGACGAGGCAGAGAGGGTTTGGCTCACAGGGTCAGCTGTGAGTTCCAGTGGTTAAAGCATGGACGCTTGAAAGAGTGATCAGGCCAGTGAGGAGAATAGGACAAAGTGGAATGGCAGGGGCTTTGTTCTGCGGTGCTTGGGAGCCCTGGCATGGCTTTAAGGGGCATGGCAGGGCCATCCCTGGGCTGTGTGTGGATTGGGCTAGCAGGGAGAGACTGGGGGTCGAGAGGCTGGGAGATGGTCAGGGGAGGAGACAGGGCCTGAGCCGTGCTGGCCATGAGAATGGAGAGGACGGGCCCAAGTAGCATTGGGGCAGGAGCACTGGGCTGGGGACTGACAAGCTGCGGCAGAGGGAGTGAGTGAGGCTGGCAAATGGGGCTTGGTCCTGTGACCGAGAGGACAGTGAAGCTCCCAAGATGGGGGCCTAGGAGCTGGTCTTGGCTCAGCCTGGAACGTGACGAATGGCCCGGAGGGATGGCCAGGGGGAGGTGGAGCCTCGGGTTTGGGGCTCAGGAGACACTAAGGAGACAGTTTGTATTTGGTGGTGGAAACCACAGAAATGGTTGTGATGGCACTCTTTGAGAGACACTGCCTCCCAGGGTTCTGGGTGGGCAAATAGTGCTGTCTCGGAGGTGGGAACCACGGAAATGGACAGATAGGACGGGGCCAGGTCTGGGCTGCAGTTCGCTCACACATCTGTGGTCCCCCCCAATCCTTCGCTGGGTTGAGCCATGACCACACACCCCTCCTTGTCCCCAGAACCCTACAGCCCCGCCGTGTGGGTGATGATGTTCGTCATGTGCCTCACCGTGGTCGCCGTCACTGTTTTCATCTTTGAGTACCTCAGTCCCGTGGGCTACAACCGCAGCCTGGCCACGGGCAAGCGTGAGTCCCCTTCCTCAACCTTCCATCACCCTACCTCAGAGCGCCTGGGCCACAGACAGAACTACATTTCCCAGCAGTCCCTGGGGTGGAGCTATGATCTCTTAAGGCAGCAGGGACCCCAGGGCCACTGGGAATTGTAGTTCTTCCTGCTCCCTTCTTGAGCGGAAGGGATTTGAGGTCCATGTCGCCATCCTGGCCCCCTGCAGGCCCTGGTGGCTCAACCTTCACCATTGGGAAATCCATCTGGCTGCTCTGGGCCCTGGTGTTCAATAACTCGGTGCCTGTGGAGAACCCCCGGGGAACCACCAGCAAAATCATGGTGCTGGTGTGGGCCTTCTTCGCCGTCATCTTCCTCGCCAGCTACACAGCCAACCTGGCCGCCTTCATGATCCAGGAGGAGTACGTGGACACTGTGTCTGGGCTCAGTGACCGCAAGGTGTGTGTGGGGGCTGGGGGGCAGCTAGGGTTGGATGTCATAGAGATCTGCATGTGGCAGGTCAGTGGGGATTTCTGGGAGGGGGGGGGAGGGCGGGGGCGGGGGGTCTCTTCCCAAGGAGAATTCTGGAATGGTAGAATGGAATGTTCTGGAAGGAGAAAGGATATGTTTTACCATGAACTATTTAAATAGTACTAGGGGAAGATGGTGTCCCCAAATGTTCTAGGGGCAGTCCTGTCAAATGGGATATTCTAGACCACTCTTCTCTCACTCAAACTGTGGTGAAGGACTAATGTTTGAAACTTCGAATTCATTGGAAAGCCAATGCTTTTGTAAAGGACAACAGAAATGAATACTAGAAAAGTAAAATAAGATTTAAAACCAAGACATACAAAAGTCAAGCCCAAATTTTTATTATTAGATTTGACAGACATAAAACAATTCCATCACATTGCTCTAAATGCCCACTCTCCATGTCTGTACTCACCTCGCCACAATCACAGTTTGTTCAGTTGGAGACTAAAGTGGTTAACTCACCAGGTGTCCTGACCTATCACAGGGTTGAGAAATCAGTTCGATGGGTTGCAATAAGCATATTTCTTGAGTAGAATGGAGTGGAATAGAATTGAAAATATGTTGGCTGCATCTTAGGCAGTAAGAGTGAGGATGGTTTTATGAAACTTTGGTTTTAGTCATATACAGCCATATGGTTTTAGTCATATACGCTGAGGCAGCACACACCTGTCTGCTACTTCTGTTGTTAAAATAGCTATTTCTGAATGGATTGGCAAATAGCAACTGCCTCCAACCCATGTCATGCCAGCCCCTGTGCTGGGGACCTCCCAAGATCCAGCAAGTTAAGGCTTAATGTGTGGCACATCAGTGGCCTCTAAGAGCCTTCTCGTAACCTTTCGGATTACCTATCTGCAGCTGTGTGTGCTGGGTGGGAGTATAACAGTGTTTCCTACTGGGGTGAGCAAATCTGAGAAGTACATCTGGGATTGGGGTGTCTGTCAGATGGCGGGTGTCCCCGAGAATGGGGCATTTGGGTCAAGATGTCCCCTGGGGAGGGTGACCTAATGACTCCCCATTCTGCCCCAGTTCCAGCGGCCCCAGGAGCAGTACCCACCCCTCAAGTTTGGGACTGTGCCTAATGGGTCCACGGAGAAAAACATCCGCAGCAACTATCCCGACATGCACAGCTACATGGTGCGCTACAACCAGCCCCGCGTAGAGGAAGCGCTCACTCAGCTCAAGGCAGGGTCAGCGCAGACTTGGGGCTGGGGATGGGGGACTGCTGGGGGTCCTGAGGCTGCTCAAAGATGGTGAGAGGTCAGGGTTCATCATCAGCCCCAGAGGTCAGCCCAGGGGGGGTCAGCTTGGAGGGCAGAGGTCACTGAGGGTGGGAGTGGACTCCCCCTTCTAGGAGTAGGGTCCCTGTGATGTTTTCAGGGATGCAGTAGTTACAGATTCTGGGCCCAAACTGCCAGGGCTCAAATCCTGGCTTCGCTTTGTGATCTTGAGCAAGTTACTCAAAAACTCTGAACCTGTGTCTCATCTGTAAAATGTGGATAACAACGACAACAAAAAAATGTGGATAACAAGAGCATCCCCATTAAAATGATCACAAGGTCATTAAAAGAATTAAACTATTTAATCCATGCAGAACACTTAGAACAGCTCCTGGCACACTGTGAGTGTTTGCTGACATTATTATTTTCATTCTCATTTTCATTAAACCTGAACTCACTGGAAAGAGTACTAGGATTATGTTGTTTTTTTATTTTCTTAACATCAGTTTCCCAAATCATAGGGTTAAAGTTAAGTTCAGGTCCCCAAAGTGCAGCCCAAGATTACAACAAAGCTAAGCGCAAGAACGCTGTCATTTATTTAGTCCCTCACCATGCATTTCTTTTCTTATCTCCTGCTCTATCCCAGGCAGTGAACAAATAGACCACAACTCCTGACCTCAGGGGGCTTAGTTAGAGTCCAGAGGTAGGAAGTGAACAACATAAACATGAAAACAGAAAAATGAGCAAGACCATTTCAGAAAGTGATGGTGAGCTAGAGTGTGGCTGGGCTGGGATATTTTCACCAGGGTGTTCAGGGTGGGCTTCTTGAAGGAGGTGACACTGAGCAGAGCCCTGAAGGAGCTGAGGGAGCTAGCCAGGTGGGTTTATGGAGAAAGCTTTGCAGGCAAAGGGAGGGGGCGTGCAAAGGGCCTCAGGCAGGTGTGGCGTTGGTTTGTTGGAGGAATAGCAGAGGTGGGTGTGGCTGAAGGAAAGAGAGCTGAGGTGAGAGGGTAGATGAGGGTAGGACATGTGGCGTGACCCCTGAAGCCACAGTCAGGGCTGGACTTTATTTTAAGAGCAATGAGAAGCCATGGGGAGGAGAAGCTTTAAGTAGTGAAGAGTGTGATCTGATTTCTGTTTTTAAATGCTGCCCCGTCATTGCTGCCATGTGGAGAACGGATAGAGGGAGGTGGGGAGGCCATCATGTCATCTAGATCACCTGGCCCAAGGCCCACCCTCTGCTCACCCCTCAAGTAGCCAGTCCTGACCAGGTCTTTGTTTTCCCTCTGTCTTGATTAGAATTATTAGGCTGCAAGAAAGAGAGCCCATCCAATCTGGTTTAGGTAAAATGGATGGGTCATCAAAAAGATACAGGGAGTCTCTCAGAACCAGTGGCAGAAAGTAAAGCTAGGCTTTGTGGAAATGTGAAAGGCATTCATTTATTTAGAAATTTTTAAAAAGCACAAACTTTGTGCCAGGTACAGTTCCTGTACTGGATAACAATAGTCAACAAAATAGGTCAGTTTCCTCGATCAGTTAGGAGTGCTTAAACAGACAGAGGTTTCTTTCTCTCTCAAAGTAAGAAATCCAGTGCTGGCATGATAGCTTAAAGTTACCATTAAGAGGGCTGTGTGGTGGCTCACACCTGTAATACCAGCATTTTGGGAGGCCCAGGCATGAGGATTACTTGAGGCAAGGAGTTCAAGATCGACCTGGGCAACATAACAAGACCTGGTCTCTACAAAAACATTTTTTAAAAAATTAGCCAGGCACAGTGGCCCATGCCTATAATCCTAGCTACTTCAGAGGCTGAGCCAGGAGGATCTCTTGAGCCCAGGAGTTCAAGGCTGCAGTGAACTATGATCAGTTGTGCCACTGCACTCCAGCCTGGGTGACAAAGCAAGACACCTGTTTCAACAAAACCAAGGGTCAAAAAGTGGAGGATTTTCTTCTGGCAAGTCTTTGGCTTTTTACTGGGGGAAGTACACCTTTCACAGACAGGTATTTTGCCACCTAGCAAGTTCTCTCCTGCACCTTTTCCTTCTTTAGTGCTCCATCCTCTCTCTCTCAATTTTTGGGTGTCACACCTTGTCTCTGTGTGTCCTCCCTGTGCTTCCCTGCAAGCCTCTCATTTCTGATACTGAGGACTTCAGCACTTCCTTATCAGTCACCTCTTCTTTATCTTGTTTCCTGTAACTGCTGCTCACTCTGCCCTACCTCACTCCCTTAGAGGAATTACCTCTTCCTCCTTTACCCTCCCCCTTGAAACACCAGGTGGTTTTTGTCACACACTTTACCCTCCACCATTAACACCGGGTGGTTTTTGTCACACACTTGTCTTTTTTAACTGAGGCTTTGGGAGGCAAACCTTTGCAGGGCCTGGTGCAAGAGTACACATGGAGGCTCTCGTACCATATATATGTAACTATTTAAACTCCGAAGATCAAGATCAAGCTAGCAACCCATTCAATTTATTGAGTCCTCCTGCCTTGACAGATATACTTTCTTAACAACCTGAAAGGCAATTAAGGTCAAGTTAAGAATCAGGGTTCCATGAGGGAGCCTGACTCCTTGTCTTTACACCTGAATCCGCTTCCTCACCTTTTCCAGCTTCTAGAGGCGGCCCACATTCTTTGGCTCTCCGTCCCAAATCCCTCCAGCCTCTCCTTCCATGGACACACCTCTGACTGACCCTCCTGCCTACCTCTTATAAGGATGCTTGTGATGACACAGTGCCCACCCAGATAATCCAGGATCATCTCCTATCTCAAGATCCTTAATTCACATCACATCTGCAGAGTCTCTTTTGCCATCTAAGGTAACATACTCACAGGTTCCAGGTATTAGGGTGTAGATGTCTTTGAGGGGGGCCATTATTCTGTCCAGCACAGATTCCCAGAGCATAATCTCCAAGGGAGGTGTGGATTCTGGGTGCTGCACAACCCTTTGCCCCCAGTGACCCTCTCTTTGCAGGTGGTGGGAGGCAGTTCTCAAAAATCGGGGCCCGGCACAGCCCCCCGTTGGCCGAGGTCTAAGGCGGGTGTTGAATTCACAGAGGTATTAGGATACAGCATTGAACAGAAAAAATGTTTTCACATTTTACATTCATCCATTCATTCATTCTTTCAATTATTTAGCCAGTGCCTTTGATGTGTTAGGCTCCCAAGTCCTTGTTTACTTGAAGCTTCCATTCCAGGGCGGGAGGGACACACAGATGTTACGAATACCGTCCTTACAGTATCTCCGAACTTCAGCATCTTGCCACAGGGAGTTTCTCCCTAGCCAGCTTTTCCCCCAGCTCTGCTTGCTTCCAACTTGCGCCCCATCTGGTTCCCTTTTCTCTGGGGAACGTTCTCCTGCATGTCCCCGTGGAATGCGGGGGGGTTCTGGTGCCCCCCGTGACCTGGGAGCAGCTAAGCAGTGTCCTGGGGGTGCCTAACAGCGGTGGTCTTAGAACCACGTGGTCCCGGGTTCGAAGGGGAGCTAAGTTCCGCCCCCATGACATGGAGTCAGTGGTGCCCCAGTTCATCACGTGGCTCTGGAAACGGGTTCAACCTCACGTCACCACATAGTGAGAATCCTATTGGTCCGGCTGGGGTCAGGTGTCCTCACCAGGGCCAATCAGCGGCAGCCGGGGAGGGGGGAGCTAGTCACGTGGCACACCGGGCTGCCGGGCTCCTGTGGGCGCGAAAACTCTCGCGTGGGTTTCCGGAACACTCTGCCTCCACCGGCCTCCAGCCCTTTCCTCAGCCTCTAAGGCTGGCGGGCCTCTCAGCCCACTTTCGAGGGCACGTTCACCCCAAATTCTGCTCTGCCCTCTCATTAAACGATCTGTTTGCGTGACACTGCTTATTGTTGAAGTTAAGGTCTCTCCCTCCCCTTCCTTGATGTCTGTGATTTGAGGCGTTTCTTTCCCGCCTTTTTTCTAGAGCAGAGCTGGGGAACGGCGTGTATGTCCTTTCCGATATTCTAGTAGCCACGTGTAAAGAAACAGGCCATATTAATTTTCAAAATCTACTTAGGTACTGTAATATTTCCAAAATGATATTTCAACACGTAATCAATGTGAAAGAAGATGTTTTACTTTTTTATTGGTACTTTTTTTTGCCAGGGGGTGGTGAGGGGAAGGGCTTCATAACCTCATGTGGCTTGTAGCTGTCACATTGGACAATGTAAATCTAGAACTCTCTTTTTGTCTTATTAGGTTATTTTCCTTCCCCTCCTGGCCTTTTTCCCCCTTCTCCCTCTCTTCCTTCTCCTCTTCTTACCTGTACTTCTTCCCTGTCCTCATCCCTTTCTTTGCATTCCTCCACCCCTAGATGTCATCCAGGGTCTAGGTGCCCTGACTCTAGATGACGCTGACTCCAACCCCCATTCTGGAAAATTCTGCAAATTTCTGGGCTTCTCGGGGTCACCCTGGCTCCTAGCTCCTTTTTGCAGGATTTACCCCTTCTGGGCCATCTCACTGGCTCAAGTGTGTCTTTGCAGTTCCAGAGCCTAGGAACCAGCATTGGAGGGCATGGAGGGGTGGTGTGTGTGTGTGTACGTACTGAGACTAGGAATGTGAAGGGTGGCATCTGCCAGTGCTGTCCAACAGAATGTGACATGAGAAGAACTAAGAAACGGCAGATGAAATTAATTTAAATAATATATTTTACTTTGACTTAACCCAATATGTCCAAAATATTATTTCGACACGTAGTGAGTATTAACACGGTTGAGACCAATTCAGTAATTTTTTCCCACACGCAGTCTCTGAAATCCGGTGTGCATTTTACGCTCATGGCACACCTCAGTTCAGAGTCGCTGCATTTCCAGTGCTCCACAGCCCCAGTGACCTGTAGCCGCCGCATAGGACAGCCCAGGTCTATATCACCCAAACGCAGAAAGTTTCATAGTGAACATTGTGAACAGAAAACATAAAAGGGCTTTGGCCACCTGCCTACACCCCTGGGACTTTTTCACTTCCTTACTCACCCCAGTGTTCTCCCCAGCCAGCCAGCTGACTCATCACTCCGCCTTCCCCCTTCTTCTGTGTTTTCTCCCCAGTCTCTCCCTCCAGGAAGGCCCCTGGGAATTCCAGATCCTCCTCCTCCTCCTCCTCCTCCTTCTTTTTTTTCTCTGTCTCTGTCTCTCTCTCTCTCTCTCAAAGCAGCGGGGGGAGGGGGGCATAGGGGGGACCTTTTCCCAGGTTTTGCCCCTCCCTACTTCACTTATGCCGAGCACCCTTCCTCAGATAGCAGGGATGGCTGCAAATAGAATTGCCTTCCTCCTTTACTTCTACATGTATACCTCACACTCCCAGTCTGTTTGGTGCTTTTGCTCAGAGAGCACGAATTCAAAATTGCAGGGGGACCCTACTTTCTGAATCTACTTGCTTCCTGAGTTTTGGATACCGAGCTGTGAGAATGTGACTAGCAAGAGACCAGCCCATCTCACAAAATGAAGCCAAATCTCTGCCCTCTGTGAGTTCAGAGAAAGAAGAATACCTGTATTTTTTCCCCACACAAATGTCAGCCACATCCCCAGCTTTTAATAAGTAAAAATAGCTTGAGGACTCATCCCATGTCTTTTTATAGATCTTTTTCATCTTTTTTTTTATTGAGATATAACATACATACAGTGAGGAACTGTGAGGTACAAAAAATGTGCAAGTCACTGATTATTTTATATATGCATAGACATTCTTGTGACCACATCCAGATTAAAGTATGGACAATTTCCCAATTCCCCAGGAAGCTCCCCTCTCTCCCTCTGGTCACCATAGAATATCACCATAAATTAGTTTTGCCTGATTATAAACATCCTCTGAACAGAATCAAACAGTGTATATAATATCCTTTGTGTGTGGCTTATTTTGCTCAGTGTTATTTAATATTACCAGACTGTTTGTTCATTGAGGAATACCATTGAATATACCATTCTATGACTATACCATAATTCTTTCCTTCTACTGCTAGATATTTGGATTGTTGCCAGTGTTTGGCCATCATGAATATTCTATCATGAACATTCTCGTACAAATGTTTAAGGGACATACACGTTCATTTTTCTTGGGTGTATTCCCCTGGGTGGAACTGCCAGGTCATAGGGAAAGGTGTGCTTAGCTGTAATAGATACTTCCAGGCATTTTCCAAAGTATCTGTATCAATTTACACTCTCATCAGCAGAACAAGAGAGTTCTACTTGTTCTATAGCCATGCCAAGTCTTGGTGTCATTCCCATATCTTTTTAATTTACTATAGTGTTTATTTTATATCAAGTTCTGTTGTAACTCATTTAGGTTCATAATTAGTTTGCAAAAAATTAATCAAATTAATATTTCGTCTTATATTCCTGGAGACTAGAAGTCCTCTTGGCACCTTCTGAGGGCTGTAAGGGAAGGATCTGTTCAGGCCTGGCCCCGCTTGGCTCGTACCTGGCCATCTTCTCCCCATGTCTTTTCACGTCTTCCCTCTGTGCGTGTCTCTGCCCAAACTTCCCATTTCTATAAAGACACCTGTCGTATTGGATTGGGGCCCATCCTAATGACCTCGTTTTAACTTGATTACCTCTGTAGAGGCCCTATCTACAAATAAGGTCACATTCTGAAGTACTGGTGGCTCGGGCTTCAAAATGGGAACTTGGGAGGGGACACAATTCAACCCGTAACACTTCATAACCATCTTATGTGAATATTAGCAGAAACTGAGGCAGGGCAAGATGCCCACAGCAGCCACGTGGCAGAGCTGGGATCAGCACCCCGGCAGTGTGATTCTGGAGCCCCGGCTCCCAGCCACCAGGCTACCCTGCCTCACAGGTGCAGTGAGAAACCCAGAATCACTCCCCCTGCCTCTCCCCGGAAGCCTCATGAATTCACAAAGGACATCCCTGTGTTTTTCACTGTCACCTCTTGCTCTGATGTCCTGCTTCTGCAGGAATTCTTTTTCCCTACTATCCCTTTTTATATTTTTTTCAAATTTTTCATTCTATTTTTATCAGTTATCCATCTATCCACACAGTTTGGAGAGTCAAATACAAGAGTTTTATTTTTAATAAAAAAACAACAGTCCAAGGCTGGGCGAGGTGGCTCACACCTGTAATCTTAGCACTCTGGGAGGCCGAGGCGGGGGGCGGGCGGATTGCTTGAGGTCAGGAGTTGGAAACCAGCCTGAGCAAGAGTGAGACCCCGTCTCTACTATAAATAGAAAGAAATTAATTGACCAACTAATATATATAGAAAAAAAAATTAGCTGGGCATGGTGGCGCATGCCTGTAGTCCCAGCTACTCGGGAGGCTGAGGCAGCAGGATTGCTTGAGCCCAGGAGTTTGAGGCTGCTGTGAGCTAGGCTGACGCCACGGCACTCACTCTAGCTTGGGCAACAAAGCAAGATTCTGTCTTAAAAAAAAAAAAAACAACCCCCGTCTGCCTACCCTCCACTTCTGCACAGGAAGAATCTGCTTTCACATCATTTATTCTATCATTCGGCTCTTTGGCTTCCTGTCTCTAAATACCATGTTTGTAGAGCTACCTCTTGATTTTTCAATTTTAGGCATTTTCCATCCACTTCTCACTATGGAAGTCATACTCATACTCTTATTTAAATCAAGCCGGCCTCCCACATTGTGACTCTGACTAGATGAATATTCAGTGTTTACATGTTATGACTATGGAAATGCTCTCACAGCTGCCACAGTAGTAAATCATGATTACTTTCCTCTCCTACACAATTCTTTGTTTTTCCTGGAGTTAATAATTGTCTTCTTTTTCTTTCTCCCATTTGCTTAGTGGCTGAGTTTTCTTTGTGCTTAACTAATTCAAACCCAAATCCTCTGTTAACTATCAGAGTCTCTTCTTAATATGTTCATAAGCATCAGATACCCTGTTAATTTCCTCTTATCAAAGAAGTTGCTCGTGGCCATCTGGCCTGCCCCAGTCTGGTGCACAGCTGCCATGATGGAATCACTCTTCTCCATCATCCCTTCGCCTCTCTCTGGGTTTGGATCCTGCTGTATCACAAATTCCAACTCTTTCTGGGTTTTTACTCCCTTGTTCTTTTGAGCTTCCTGACAAAAGGCACAAAAGAGGCCTATTTTCGGAGACATTGCAAATCTGAAAAGTCTTTATTCTGTCCTCATACTTGATGGACAGTCTGGCTGGGTATGGGATTCTGGATTAGAGATTATTTTCCTTTAGCATTTGGAAGCATCACTTCATTGTTGTCTAATGTCCAGTGCTACAGTACAGAAATCCAAGATCATTCTGACTTCTGTGTCTTTGTTCGTGATCCGTTCTTTCTTTTTCTTGTCCTCAGGGGACTAACATTCATCAGCAACAGGCCTTGATCTATTTTCATTGCTGAGCCTTGCAATTGTATCCTCATGCCATTTGTTCTGAGGGTAAAAAAATTTCTTGAATTTTCTTGAATTCTTTCATGTACAATTTCCCTCTCGCCTTCATTTCTCTTTCTTTCTGGAACTTATAATAATTTGATATCTGACTTTCTGGATTCTTTTTTTATTTTTTAGAGACAGGCTCTTGCTCTGTCACCCAGGCTAGAGTACAGTGGCACCATCATTGCTCACTGCAGCCTCTAATTCCTGGGCTCAGGTGATCCTCCAGCCTCAGCCTCTTGAGTAGCTGGGACTACAGGTGTGTGCCACCACAACTAGCTAACTTTTTAAATATATATATATATATATTTAGAGATGGGGTCTTGCTATGTTGCCCCAGCTGTCTTCAAACTCCTGGACTCAAACAATCCTGCCACCTTGGCATCCCAAAGCACTGGGATTACAGGCATGAGCCACTATGCCTGGCTGATTATTTCTTTTATTCTCTATTTTTCCATTTCTTTGTCTTTCTGCTCTACTTCCTGACAGATTTTAATTTTTCTTCCACTCCTTTATTAAGCTTTTCATTTCCGCTAGTATATTTTTAATTTCTAAGGACTCTTATTTTGGTCTCTGAATTTTTATATTGTATTTATAAATTTCATAGTATCCTATTTTGTGGTATCTTATTCATGGTTCAAAGTTGCCTTATTTCTCTGATGATATTAATGACAATTGTCTTGGGTGGTTTTTGTTTGTTTGTTTGTTTTACATTTTCTGCTCTTTGCAATCTCAGTTTCCTCCAAGTCTCCCTCCCCCCTCCATTTGTTCATTTTGTGTCTTTCTTGTTAGAGGCTTTATCTGATGTCCAATAATCCTTGGTGGTCTGTTCATATTTGGAAGTAGGGGTCTAAAATTCTGGAAGTGGTAGCCAGCCATATGAAGTCACGAGATTGGGGATGCTGACTATGAACGTCACTATAGGATGTGTCTGGATCATTTATGTTGGAGAATTGCCTATATCAGTATTTTTCATCTCTTTTTAAAAAAAATTTTTTTAAAGACAACGTGGGGCCTCATTATATTGCTCAGACTGGTCTTGAACTTCTGGGCTCAAGGGATCCTCCCACCCAAGCCTTCCAGAGGAGCTGGGACTATGGGTATGTGCCACCGCACCCAGAATATTTTTCAGCCTCTTTTCTTGGGGTTTATCTATCCATCTATCTCTATATATGTATATAATATTTTTACATATTTATGTATATTTACTATAGAGAGGAACAAAAAAGAAAACAAATAATGCACCATGATCTCCCTGACAAGATAACTCCTAACAATATGAAAGTTAAAAGACATTCATCCATTCATTCATTCAATAAATATTTATTAAGGTCTTCCTGCACCAGGCACTGGGCTAGGCACTGGGACTATAGCAGTGAACAAATCAAAGTCCCTTGGACTTTCCATTCTAGTCTGGGAGACAGACATGTGTGTGCCTAGAAAGCACTCTCCAATAGATAGATAGGTATCTCCAATAGAAGATTGTTGTGATGACGGAAATGTTCCAGACTTGTGCAGTCCAATATGGTAGCTGCCAGCTAGTGATTGCTTGAAATGTGGCTGGTAAAATCAAGGAACCAGATTTTTTATTTTTAAGTAAAATTTAAATGCAAATAAACACTTGTGGCTAGTCATTATCACAGTGGACAGCACTAGAAAATTCTATCCTTACAGCGAGGTACAAGGAAATTGGCAGCATCCCATGGCTTTGGCTGGCTCACATGCCTGGACTTCCCCTACTATGGAGGGCAAGAAACCCCACAGGAAGAAAAAGGAAATGTGTCTCTTGAAAGGAAATAAACTCAGCTTCTCCTCCCAGCTACTTCTGGGAGCCCATTCCATGAGAGGTCCAATTTCTCACTGACACAGCAGGAGCAAAACAGGAAATACTGAGTCCCCTTTCCCTAAAGTAAGCATTATTTTTTATTTCTTTCAGATCAATTAAGACATGAATGCATTCACACACACCTATACATTCCAAACTAAAAGTACACACTGTTCTCATCTTGGTTTTTTCTATGGAGCAAAACCTCTTGGCATCTTTTCCATATTAATGAAATCTTACCTCACCTCCAGTGCCTGGGCCACAGAATGTCTGCCTTGAATCAGCCTGAATTTATACATTCAACCACTTTTTATTAAGCACCTAATGTGTGCTTAATGTGGATACGGTGGTGAACCAGACTGGCAAGGTCCCTGCCCTCATGGAACTTAAATTCCAGCAGAGAGAGACAAACAATAAACTGAATAAATAAGCACATTTTATAGTGTGTTACTATGAGATAAGGAATATGGTTAAACACAGGGCAAGGTGAACGAATTTGGGAGACCTGGGAAGGAACTACAGGTTGCAGTATTTTTTAATTTTTTGGGAAACAAGTTCTCGCTCTGTTGCCCAGACTGGAATGCAATGGCACGATCATAGCTCACTGCAACCTCCAACTCCCAGGCTCAAATGATCCTCCTAGCTCAGCCTCCCCAGTAGCTAGGACTACAGGTGTGCACCACCATGCCTGGCTAATCTTTTTTATTTTTTTGAAGAGACAAGTTCTCACTGTGTTGTCCTGGCTGGCCTCCAACTCCTGGCCTCAAGTGATCCTCCCACCTTGGTCTCCCCAAGAGTTTGCAGTATTAAATAGGGTGCTCAGGAAGGTGTCTTTTGAGCAAACACTTGAAAGAGGTGAGGGGGCCGGACGCGGTGGCTCATGCCTGTAATCCTAGCACTTTGGGAGGCCGAGGTGGGTGGATCGCTCAAGGTCAGGAGTTTGAAACCAGCCTGAGCAAGAGCAAGACCCTGTCTCTACTAAAAATCGAAACAAATTAATTGGCCAACTAAAAATATATAGAAAAATGGTGGTGCATGCCTGTAGTCCCAGCTACTTGGGAGGCTGAGGCAGGAGGATCGCCTGAGCCCAGGAGTTTGAGGTTGCTGTGAGCTAGGGTGAGGCCACAGCACTCTAGCCGGGCAACAGAGTGAGACTCTATCTCAAAAAAAAAGAAAGAGGTGAGGGAACAAGTGAGGGGGCTGAGACAAGAATGTCCCAGCAGACCAAACAGTGCAAAGGCCCTGAGGCAGGAGTGAGCCACAGTGTCCCCGTACATGGCACAGGCTACTGTGGCTGCAGCAGAGTGAGTGAAGGGGGGTTGGGAGATGAGGGCAGAGGGGTAAGGAAGGGTAGGTACATCAGGTGGCACAGGACCTTGAACTCTGAGGGAACTCAAGTCACTCTGAGTGATGTGGGGAACTAGAGGAGGGTAGCGAGCTGAGGAGGGACAGGGGCTGGCTCACATGTTAAGATCCTGCTGGCGATGCAGTGAGAACAAACAGGATAGCAAAGACAGACACAGGGAATTTTAAATTTTCCCAAACAAAGGCTGTACGTAAGAAATGGCTGAGTTTTAATAGAAATTTAGGGACACTGGGGGAGGAGGGGATGGGGTAAGGAAGGTAGGCATTAAATACCAGAGCTGAGCAAATGAACAAAAGTGAATGTTGTTAGGTCTCCTCCTCTTCCTGAGATCCTCTCAAATGCATCTGCCACTGGAAACCTTGACTTTTAGCTTGCTCTTAAATGCTCCTTGAGAGTCTCTCCTTCCCCTCCCCCCTGTCCTCTGAGGACCCCTTCTTTCATCTTATCCTCACTCCCAGCCCCTCCATCCCTCCTCTTCAGCCGACACTGGAAATTGCCAATTCTTCCCACTTAAACATGGAGAGCAATTCACCTTTTGCCCCCAAGGGCATTTTCCTAAACAAAGAGAAACCCAGAGAAAAATTACAGTTTGCCTACTAGGCAGAAATGCCCGCAGGCAGTTGCAGTATTTTTCTTGCTTGTATCAGCTGGGATCTCCCTGCCCGTTAGGATCTATACAGAATTAATTCAAACCTTATTCTTCACCGGTAGGATGGTGAACACCCTCCCCCTCCCCCAAGTTTCTCCTAATTCTCCCCTCCCCCAAGTCTTTGCTTCAGCTAGATCCATTCAGTTTGGGAAATCCATTCCGTGTTTGTTTCCTGGTTTGGGGTGCATGGACTAATTCAGTCCTATTCTTTTTTTTTTTTTCTTTTTTTAATATTTTTATTAAAATTTTGAGTTCCCATGGCTTCATATAGCAAGTCCTTTTCTTTAATTTCCATACAACCAACCACACACACACACAAGGCATTTAGGTATGAGCATGTGAATGTATAGACAGGGCTTTTCTGAACATGTGGGGACACAAAAGGATTTACATCAACTGGCTAAAACTCAACACTCTGCTAGATCTTTTGCCTTCTCTGCGACTGCAACCCAATATCCAGCCATATGTCTTTATCTATCTTGTCTTCCCCAAACCTGCACTGTTCATTACTATTTCGATTTAAATTAATTAACATTAGATAAAATTTAAAATTCTAGCCCTTCATCACACTGGTCACTTTTATTTATTTATTTTTTGAGACAGAGTCTCACTCTGTTGCCCAGGCTAGAGTGCTGTGGCCTCAGCCTAGCTCACAGCAACCTCAAACTCTTGAGCTCAATCGATCCTCCTGCCTCAGCCTCCCGAGTAGGTGGGAATACAGGCCTGTGCCACCACGCCCAGCTAATTTTTTCTATATATTTTTAGTTGGCCAATTAATTTCTTTCTATTTTTAGTAGAGATGGGGTCTCGCTCTTGCTCAGGCTGGTCTCCAACTCCTGACCTTGAGCAATCCTTCTCCCTTGGCCTCCCAGAGTGCTAGGATTATAGGTGTGAGCCACCACACCTGGCCCACTGGTCACTTTTCAAGTGCTCAAGAGCCACATGTGGCTGGTGGCTGCCATGCTGGACAGCAAAGATGGAACATTCCATCATTTCAGCATGTTCGTTTAGACAATGCTGGACTAGAGAAAGACAGGTACCTCTAAGAACTGATCTGGTGGCTGTAGTTATGATGACCAAAATTTTACCCCACTACATATGGCATTTAAAAAAATAAATACGGCCAGGCCAAGTGGCTCATGACTGTAGTCCCAGGTACTCAGGAGGCTGAGGCAGGAGGATCGCTTGAGCCCAGGAGTTGGAGGCTGTACTGAACTATAGTCGCATCCTGCCTGGATGACATAATAAGATTTTCATCTCTGAAAAAAAAGAAAGAAAATTTAAAAAATTTAAAAAAATATATAGTGGCCAGGCGCAGTGGCTCACGCCTGTAATCCTAGCACTCTGGGAGGCTGACGCGGGCGGATTGCTCAAGGTCAGGAGTTCAAAACCAGCCTGAGCAACAGCGAGACCCCATCTCTACTATAAATAGAAAGAAATTAATTGGCCAACTAATAGATATAGAAAAAATTAGCCAGGCATGGTGGCACATGCCTGTAGTCCCAGCTACTTGGGAGGCTGAGGCAGGAGGATTGCTTGAGCCCAGGAGTTTGAGGTTGCTGTGAGCTAGGCTGACGCCATGGCACTCACTCTAGCCTGGGCAACAAAGAGAGACTCTGTCTCAAAAAAAAAAAAAAAAAATAGAGTTATACTCTATAGGATTCTAGGACTAGTGTTTGGGGTTGTTTAAAGTATAATAGGCCTGTACATCATCACCTGTCAGATATCATTTACCTGATACCATACTCAGTATCCCTAAGTGTGGCTTCATTTATTCACTCACTCATTGATTCCATAATTATTTACCAAACCTCAGTGTGAGTGCCAGGAACTGTGCCCCAGCCACAGCATGAGACTGAATGGGCCCCTGGGGAGCTTGCAGTCTCATGGGGGAGCTGAGATTAATCAAATAATCTCAGAAATAAATGTAAAATGGCAGCAGTTGTGAAGGAGAGTGGCAGCATGTGCCACGACATATCCATCCATGAGAACCGATTCCACATCCCCACGCCTCTTCACACCAAGTCTTAAAAATTACGGCCTAGTGGGAGAACCCAAGCAAGTTACAGTATGTGTGTGGGCCTGTGTTTCCCTCTCTGAAAAAATGGAGATAATAGTTTCTATTTGGATATTGTGAAGATTAAATGAGTTCTTAGACTAGATGGAACAGGGCCTGGCACAATGTAAGTGATCACTCATTGGTATTATTATTTTTATTATTCTCCCTTCTGTGCTTCAATCCTCCTAAGTGCTGGAATAAATGGTACCTTGGGAGGGGCTGCAGTGAAGATTAAACAAGTAATTATTTCATTAATGGTCACAGCTAACATTTCTGTAGCGCCTCCCTTGCATCAGACATTAACCTTTGCAACAACTCTGGAAGGGAGTTATTGCTTTTGTGCCCATTTTACAGATGTTGAAACTGAGGCACAAAGAGGTACAATGACTTGCTCAAGAGCTCAAGGCCAATTAAGATTTGGGGCAGTGGGAGGTTAGGGGCGAGGGAGGGGCTGGGCTGGGCCCTGAGGGCATCTAGGTGGGACTGACTCTGCCCTTCATGCCCTGTGCCCCCAGGAAGCTGGATGCCTTCATCTATGACGCAGCTGTGCTCAACTACATGGCCCGCAAAGATGAAGGCTGCAAGCTCGTCACCATCGGCTCCGGCAAGGTCTTTGCCACGACAGGCTATGGCATCGCCCTGCACAAGGGCTCCCGCTGGAAGCGGCCCATCGACCTGGCGCTGCTGCAGTTCCTGGGGGACGGTGCGGCTGTGCGCAGGGGTTTCTGCACGGGAGAGGGGCGGGCGAGACCCCCGGGTCCTGGGGGAGAAGGGGACGAAGACCCGGATACCAGGGTTTGAGGGGGTAAGGGGCTGCGGACCTAGTCTCCCACATCCGAAGGGAGGGTCCTCAGAGGGTACTTACAGCCGGTGACCTCTGATCCTCCCCCACCACCAGATGAGATCGAGATGCTGGAGCGCCTATGGCTCTCCGGGATCTGCCACAATGACAAAATTGAAGTGATGAGCAGCAAGCTGGACATCGACAACATGGCAGGTGTCTTCTACATGCTCCTGGTGGCCATGGGCCTGTCCCTGCTGGTCTTCGCCTGGGAGCACCTGGTGTACTGGCGCCTGCGGCATTGCCTGGGGCCCTCCCACCGCATGGACTTCCTGCTGGCCTTCTCCAGGGTATGAGGGAGAGGGAGGCACACGGGGAGACGGGGAGACACCAGCGAGGACTGGCAGAGACAGGGAGACACAGGCAGAGAGAGGGAGAAAGCGGGGAGACGCAGCATAGATGGGGAGGCACAGGGTGGGATGGGAAGGAGAGGAGGGAGGAACGGAGAGAAGGCAGGCGTCTCCAGCATCCCCCGCTGACTTCGTCCTGTCCCCTGGGCCGCAGGGCATGTACAGCTGCTGCAGCGCCGAGGCCGCCCCGCCGCCAGCCAAGCCCCCGCCGCCGCCGCAGCCTCTGCCCAGCCCCGCGTACCCCGCGGCGCGGCCGGCGCCCGGCCCAGCGCCCTACGTGCCCCGCGAGCGCGCTGCCGTGGACCGCTGGCGCCGGGCCAAGGGCCCAGGGCCGCCGGGGCCCGCGGGCCTGGCCGACGGCTTCCACCGCTACTACGGCCCCATCGAGCCGCAGGGTCTGGGCCTCGGCCTGGGCGAGGCACGCGCGGCGCCTCGGGGCGCGGCCGGGCGCCCGCTGTCCCCCCCGGCCGCGCAACCCCCGCAGAAGCCGCCACCCTCCTACTTCGCCATCGTGCGCGACAAAGAGCCGGCCGAGCCCCCAGCCGGTGCCTTCCCGGGCTTCCCGTCGCCGCCCGCGCCCCCCGCCGCCGCCGCCGCCGCCGTCGGGCCGCCCCTCTGCCGCCTGGCCTACGAGGACGAGAGCCCGCCGGCGCCCGCGCGCTGGCCACGCTCGGACCCCGAGAGCCAGCCCCTGCTGGGGCCCGGCGCCGGTGCAGGCGGCGCGGCGGGAGCGGGCGGCGGAACCCCGGCCGCGCCTCCGCCGTGCCGCGCCGCGCCGCCGCCCTGCCCGTACCTCGACCTCGAGCCTTCGCCGTCGGACTCGGAGGACTCGGAGAGCCTGGGCGGCGCGTCGCTGGGCGGCCTGGAGCCCTGGTGGTTCGCCGACTTCCCCTACCCGTACGCCGAGCGCCTCGGGCCGCCGCCCGGCCGCTACTGGTCGGTCGACAAGCTCGGGGGCTGGCGCGCCGGTAGCTGGGACTACCTGCCCCCGCGCAGCGGTCCAGCCGCCTGGCACTGCCGCCACTGCGCCAGCCTGGAGCTGCTGCCACCGCCGCGACACCTCAGCTGCTCGCACGACGGGCTGGACGGCGGCTGGTGGGCGCCGCCGCCCCCGCCCTGGGCGGCTGGGCCCCCGCCTCGACGCCGGGCCCGCTGCGGGTGCCCGCGGCCGCACCCTCACCGCCCACGGGCCTCGCACCGCGCGCCCCCAGCGGCCGCGCCGCACCACCACCGCCACCGGCGCGCCGCGGGGGGCTGGGACCTCCCGCCGCCTGCGCCCACCTCGCGCTCGCTCGAGGACCTCAGCTCGTGTCCCCGCGCCGCCCCGGCGCGCAGGCTCACGGGGCCCTCCCGCCACGCTCGCAGGTGCCCACACGCCGCACACTGGGGGCCGCCGCTGCCCGCCGCGTCCCACCGGAGACACCGGGGCGGGGACCTGGGCACCCGCAGGGGCTCGGCACACTTCTCCAGCCTCGAGTCCGAGGTATGACGCGGCCCCGGGGGCCCCGCCGCCCCCTTGGTCAGCGCAGGCCACGGCCCGAGGGGGCGCGCGGAGGGGACAGGACCCGTGTGGTTTGGGAAGGAAAACAATGGAACTGGCCGGACCCCGCCTGGAGCAGCGTCCTCTGCCCCCTTGCTTTGGGGGAACCGCGAGCTGGAAAGGATTTGGTCCCCCAAGTCTCACCCAGACCGACAGCGAGGGAGCCGGGGTCTCAGAGCCCAGTGAACCTTTTTATAAACCCGAAAAGGGCTTTTTAATGTCACCAGATGGGGCGGGAGGTTGGGGGGTCACGCCACGCCCGCGCCCCACCCCACGCCCGGGGCCGTGGCCCCCACATCACTGTGCAGCTCCCCGGCCCCAGCCACGCCTCCGGGGAAGCCCGTTTTTAACCTTTCATCCATCGGGACTCAAAAAACTGTGAGACGCGTTCGCCAAACTGTGAGCCCAGACCTTGGCCCCGCCACACAGAAACCCCTGACCCCAGACTGTGACTTCCAACTCCTAAAATGGTCATCCGACCCCAGACTGTGACCCCTGACCCCAAACTGTGCCCCCAACCAGACTGTGACCCTTGACATCAAACCGTGACACCTCTTCTTCCTTTTCCACCCTCAGCCGCTTTTCCCTACTTTGACCTAGGACAGGTCCCCAACGGAAGCCCCGCCCCGCGATGGTCCCAATCTTCCTCAAGCCAAAACTTCCCACCCTGCCTCACCTCTTTACCACCCCAGGTGCCACCAGCCACATCCTCTCCAGATCCAACCCTTTGTTGTGACCCTTCAGTCATGACCCAGCAGACCCTCAAAAGCTTCCTTTTCCCAGATCTCCAGCCGGGTCTGGGGCTGGGTTGTGGAGGGGAGGGTCTGGGAGTCCACACTTCACCACCAACCTCCCTTCCCACTCTCCTGTTCCACATTGCAGTGTTTGGAATAAACCATGTTTTTATGCCTCCTCAGCCCAAGCCTGAGCTCTGTGTCTGTCTCTTAGCCCCTCAACCTCTCTGGAGGAAACAGAAACTGACGAAAGTCCCACAGGGTAAGAGGAAACAGAAGGAGAATTAGAGAGACTCTGAAGGGAAATGGGGAGACAAAGACGAAGAAAGAGATGGTGGGAAGAAACCCTGAGAAGAGAGAGATCGGGAGAGGGGCCAGGGCACACAGAGACCCCAAGAGAGTGGTGAGAGCAATCTTAGATACAACAGATTTTAGGATAAAATCTAGGGTCCCATTTCCTACGGCTACAGGCAACAAGGCTGACTAGATTCTTAATACCCTGCTCATGCAAGTGAAGAGTGTCTAACATAGCCCAGCCAATCCACATTATCTAGAATGCTGTTAATCTCACCAATGAGAATCTATTTCTAACATTTCATTATTCCAATTAGCCACACCGCTGGTGCTGATGGACGATCAAGAGAGGCAAAGCACTCTTAATAGCTGCCTCCAGAGGCGCTGACCAAAGCTGCAGTGTGAACGCCTGGTTAGGCAATTGCCTGCCCCTAGAGGGTAGATTCAACCAACTAACTTACACATAATATCCAGCCTGTCTACACTAAAGCATTTTGAAATAAATTAAAGCCATCATAACAGGGAGAGGAGAAGAAACCGGCTTTATGGGTCCTCAGGGAACAGAAACCCAGTCTCCTTGCCAGTAAGAGCTCAAGTTTGCATATATGAATAATTAATTAAGAGGAAGAAAGCTTTGGGAAGCAAACGTGGAAGATGGAGTCTTCCGGCTCTGAACTACTTTGATTGACTGGGAAAACAGAACTCCTATAGAACTACAACTCCCAGAAGGCCTTGCCACAATACGCGAAAGAGCGCCTCAAAGTCACGCGGAACATGTAGTTTCGAGGCGTCTCTCGAGGGGCCAATACCCAGCTGACGACTTTACTTTAGTTCCCTTACCCTCTCCTCCCACCCCCCTCTCTAATTGGTGGGCCGAGGAGGTTTCCAAGGTAACCGCGCAGTGGAACGAATTCATTAGGTGGAAAGCTAAACCCGGAAGTGACGCTCTTACATTGCGCCAGCGGTGAGAAGATGGCGGCGCGCAAAGGTCGGCGGCGCACGTGTGAAACCGAGGAACCCATGGAGGCCGAGTCTGGTGACACAGGTCCCAAGGGCTCAGCCCAGGTCTACCTGCCCGGTCGAGGACCGCCGCTGCGCGAAGGGGAGGAGCTGGTCATGGACGAGGAGGCCTATGTGCTGTACCACCGAGCGCAGACTGGTAGGGCTGTGGGCTCGGACTCCTGGGTCCTGAAGGGGGGCAATCCTGAGCCTTTAACACAAGAGGCGCTCAGAAAGAGAAGGCTGGGGTCTGAGAGAGGTGCTGTCACACTGGAGACGATTGATCCCTGAGGGCGGTGAGGGTTGAGATCGCCTTGTTGCATCCTAACTTTTAAACCCCTCCTTCCGTCCCCAGGCGCCCCTTGTCTTAGCTTTGACATAGTCCGAGATCACCTGGGAGACAACCGGACAGAGCTTCCTCTTACACTTTACCTATGTGCTGGGACCCAGGCTGAGAGTGCCCAGAGCAACAGGTGAGTGAGGCCAGAGGCTTTCCCAGGATGAGGAGTCCGAGACCTCAGCCCCTTCCTCAGAACCCAGGAGTTAGAGCTTCCAGTTTTGGCCTCTCCCAGACCCAGAAATCTGGATTTCCAGCCTCCCTTCTCCTTGAAGATCCTGGCTTCCAGTGTTTTTCTCACCCCACACTTTTTCCCAGACTGATGATGCTTCGGATGCACAATCTGCATGGCACAAAGCCCCCACCCTCAGAGGGCAGTGATGAAGAGGAGGAGGAAGAAGATGAAGAGGATGAAGAAGAGCGGAAGCCTCAGCTGGAGCTGGCCATGGTGCCCCACTATGGTGGCATCAACCGAGTTCGGGTACATATGGTCCCAAGAACCTGCTTTGTATTCTCTGGAGCACACCTTACCCACTTGTTATGTCCATGTCTCTCCCAGAACCTTCTCATGCCCTTCAGCTTTTAGAAAAAAACTTGTCACATCATAGTTTTATATGTTGTACCTTTTTTTTTTTTTCTTTTGAGACAGAGTCTCACAGGTAAAGTGCAGTGCCATCATCATCATCATTGAGGTTCACTGCAACCTCAAACTCTGGGGCTCAAACGATCCTCCTGCCTCAGCCTCCCGAGTAGCTGGGACTACAGGCATGCGCCACCATGCCCGGCTAATTTTTCTATTTTTTGTAGAGATGGGGTCTTGCTCTTGCTCAGGTTGGTATCCAACTTCTGAGCTCAAGCGATCCTCCCACCTCGGCCTCCCAGAGTATTAGGATTACTGATGTGAGCCACCCCCAGCCTATATATTTTAACTATTATGATAGTAGTAATTATATGTTAGGTACTATTTTAAATTATAAGGGTAGTTTTTACATTCTTCACCTTTCTCTTTGGTAAAATAGTGAGAGTTATAAAATTTGATGGGGGCTGGGTGCGGTGGCTCACGCCTGTAATCCTAGCACTCTGGGAGGCTGAGGTGGGAGGATCGCTCAAGGTCAGGAGTTCGAGACCAGCCTGAGCAAGATTGAGACCCTGTCTCTACTAAAAATAGAAAGAAATTAATTGGCCAACTTAAAATATATGGAAAAAATTAGCCAGGCATGGTGGCACATGCCTGTAGTCCCAGCTACTTGGGAGGCTGAGGCAGCAGGATTGCTTGAGCCCAGGAGTTTGAGGTTGCTATGAGCTAGGCTGAGGCCACAGCACTCTAGCCGGGGCAACAGAGTGAGACTCTGTCACACACACAAAAAAAAAAACTTGATGGGGTTGATAGGAAGATAAAATGAAATAACTTAAAGTATCTAGAACAGCACCTGGTTGTAATATGAGATTTGTGCTTTTGGTTATATTATTACTTACGAACTGTTTTGGGTTGTGAGTTTTCTTTGTTTTTCACTTTGAAGTTAAAGCATCTTTTGACCAGGTAGATGTGTGAATACAACGAGATGTTATATGAGTGCACTTAGAGTGGTACTTGGCTAATAGCTGTTCTGTGTGTTTCTATTAAATTATTATTACCATGTTTCAGGGCTATTCTAGGTCCAGAGGACTTAGCAGCAAGCAAAAGGTCTCTGGCTACATGAACTTACATGCTAGTGGGGGAAGGGAACAAGAAGAAACTAAGTTAATGAGTAGTATGTCAAAAGGTGCTATGTGTTGTGGAGGAAAAGTAAAATGAAGCTGTATAAGGGGATTAGGGTGTTCCTGGGGTAGAGTTGCTATTTTAAATAGTGCGGTTAGGGAAGTATTCAGTGATAACATGCCGTTTGAACAGAGACCCACAGGTAGTGAGGCAGGGAGCTAAGGCTACCTGTGGGAAACAAATTTTCAGGCAAAGGAAACACAAGTTCAAAGGCCCTGGGGTGAAATTGACATGTCTGAGGAGTTTCAAGGAAAGCTAGGGAGTCCAGTGTGTCTGGAACAGAGTGAACAGGGTAGAGGGGGGAGATGACAAAGAATTAGAGGGTGGGCACAGAGGAGACATATTGTTTAGGGCTTGGGGTTTTACTGGGGAGAAATTGGGAGCCACTAGAGGGTTTAGAGCGGAGGAAAGAAGACAGGGTCTGGCTTTTGTTTTAAAGGGATCCCCATGGCTGCCATATTGAGAATCAGTTTTGGGGAGGCAAGGGCAGAAGGAGAGAGCCCTATTAGGAGGCTGTTACTGCAATTCAGGGAAGGGTGATATTAGTATTAGCTTGAATGGCAGCAATAGAGGTAAAGAGAAGGGGTGGAAGTGTGTGTTTTTAGTGTAGCTGGCGTAAGTCTTTGGCATGAGGAAGAAGACATAAGACAGGAATGAACTGTAGTTTGGGGTCTGAGGTAGGGAACATGGAGAGGAGTTGTAGGTGGCAATTAAGAGCTGCTTATGGCTGGGCGTGGTGGCTCATGCCTGTAATCCTAGCACTCTGGGAGGCAGACGTGGGAGGATCGCTCAAGGTCAGGAGTTCGAGACCAGCCTGAGCAAGAGTGAGACCCTGGCTATACTAAAAACAGAAAGAAATTAATTGGCCGACTTAAGATATATAGAAAAAATTAGCCAGGCATGGTGGCACATGCCTGTAGTCCCAGCTACTCTGGAGGCTGAGGCAGGAGGATCGATTGAGCCCAGGAGATTGAGGTTGCTGTGAGCTAAGCCGACGCCATGGCACTCTAGCTTGGGCAAGAGAAGTGAGACTATCTCAAAAGAAAAAAGAGCTGCTTATGTTTGAATGGTCAGTGCAGTAAGAGTCTGGAGTTCAGGTGGAAGGTCAAGGCTAGGGCATACTGGACACCTTGAGGCTGGACAAGATCTCCTAGTGAGCAAACGTACAGAGGCAGAGAGATCTTGTTTTCAGGGATAGAGGAAGCTTTTGGTCACCACCCTGAGCCTCCTATCCCTGCACTTCACGCATCCTTGCCCCTTCCCCTGCAGGTGTCGTGGCTGGGCGAGGAGCCTGTGGCCGCAATATGGTCAGAGAAGGGCCAGGTGGAGGTGTTTGCGCTGCGGCGGCTGCTACAGGTGGTAGATGACCCCCAAGCCCTAGCAACCTTCCTCCGGGATGAGCAGGCTCGAGTGAAGCCCATCTTCTCCTTCGCTGGCCACATGGGTGAGGGCTTCGCCCTTGACTGGTCCTCTCGTGTGCCTGGTGAGTCTCTGGGGCGTGCACGTGGTCATGGGAGGTGGGAAGGAGTGGGGTGCAGCAAGGGTGGCTGCTTAGGCTGCAGAGAGGAAAGTGAGCTGTGGCCAGGTAGGACAAAGTTGTCTCCTGATTGCTTTTCCCAGGTCGCCTGCTCACTGGTGACTGTCAAAAGAACATCCATCTCTGGACACCTACAGACGGTGGCTCCTGGCACGTGGACCAGCGGCCATTTGTGGGCCATACGAGCTCCGTGGAGGACCTGCAGTGGTCACCAACTGAGGACACAGTGAGGGAGGGCTGGGGGCCCAGACACCTAGGTCTGATGGCTGATGGGCTAGGGACCTAGAATCCTGGGTCTGAGGGAAGAGGGTGCTGGGGGCCTGTTAGAGATTCAGTTCTCAGGCCAAGTCCTGGCAAAGGGAGACACTGAAAGAGAGGGTAGTCCCCCGACTAGTTCCGGGTCTTCACCATGGGGTGGGAGATACATCTGGGTTACTCAGACTCCACCTTCCCCAGGTGTTCGCCTCCTGCTCAGCAGATGCCTCCATTCGCATCTGGGACATCCGAGCAGCCCCCAGCAAGGCCTGTATGCTCACCACAGCCACCGCCCACGATGGGGATGTCAACGTCATCAGCTGGAGCCGCCGGGAGCCCTTCCTGCTCAGCGGCGGGGATGACGGGGCCCTTAAGGTCTGGGACCTTCGGCAGTTCAAGGTATTGTCCCACCTGGATGCTCCGGGGCTAGAGAAGCTACTGATCCCAACAGCCACTAGGATTTTTAGATTTTTTTTTTCCTTCCTTAAATGGTTTTATACAACCAGAGCTAGGAAAAGCCCTTAGAAGTAGAGTCCAGCCCCTTCGTGGTAGAGATGAGGTCATTCACTCCACCAGGTGAATAGATGACAAGAGAGGGAAGGTCTTGGGTTGCAGCAGCGACTACGACTCCATCTGTGCAGCCGCTGCACTAGGGGCTTCAGGGAGCTGTAGTTTGTCTCATTAGTGGACTTACAGAATCAGCTGAGAATCGAGCCCAGCTCACTCATTGCAGGAGAGGATTGAGGTGCGGGTGCAGAAAGGACAGGAGCAGATGTGACATAATAGCCGAGCCGAGAGTTGACCTGGGATGTACCTAGAGCCGAGCCGAGAGGAGAAATTGCAGCCTCTAGTATTGCTCTGGACAAAGCTGTAACTTCATATGGCTTCCTGGGGCGCCAGGATGTGACCTTTTATTCCCTCCTCCAGCATAATTGGTTCTATAGAATCAGCCCTGGGGAAGGTTCCAGAGATGGATTCCAGCCCCCTGGCCCAGTAGGTCACGGGCTCAGCTGATTGACATTGGCACTTTGGAGCCACTCCTCCCAATCAGAGAGACTTTGGTCCCCAGTGGAGCCTTTGCTTCAGTAAAAGTGCTGTCGTTCTTTGTGGTTCTTTGGCTTGCCTGCCTCTGGAGCTTCTGGGAGTCGTGCTTTTATTCCTTTTAAGGCCTTTGTAGAATCTGCTGGGAGAACTGTTAGAGAGCCACCCCTTCCTTTTATAGGAGAGGAAACTGAGAAACGCCCAGGGTAGAGCAGGGGTGGGGATTTTATGACCTGAGCTGAAAGGGGTGTCTGCAGGCGAAACCACAATTCCCAGCAGCCTCTGAGGCAGTAAGCTGTATTACAGCTGGACTTTGCTTTCATGGGCTCGGCTTGTGGGGGCTTAAGGGGTGGAGCCCTGGTTGAACCCTGAGGCTGGAGAGGGCTGGGGGACTCTGCCTGGGTCCCCCCAGGGATCAGGCTGAGGTGTTCAGAGCCCCTCGCACCCATCCTTCCCCTGTAGTCTGGCTCTCCTGTGGCTACCTTCAAGCAGCACGTGGCCCCCGTGACCTCGGTCGAGTGGCACCCCCAGGACAGCGGGGTCTTTGCAGCCTCAGGTGCAGACAACCAGATCACGCAGTGGGACCTGGCAGTGGAGCGGGACCCCGAGGCCAGCGACGCAGAGGCCGAGCCTGGGCTGGCCGACCTCCCCCAGCAGCTGCTGTTCGTGCACCAGGGCGAGACAGACCTGAAGGAGCTGCACTGGCACCCACAGTGCCCCGGGCTCCTGGTCAGCACGGCGCTGTCGGGCTTCACCGTCTTCCGCACCATCAGCGTCTGAGATGGCCGGCCCGCGCTCTGGCTCCGCTCCCACCTTCCGCTTGGGGACTGAGGTTGAAGTCAGTGTCCCTGGAAGGGACATTCAGGTCTGTTGGGTTCATTCAGGTCTGTTGACTGCCCCGCCCAAAAAGAACGGCGTGGTGTGGACCGTCGTCTGCCGTGACAGATTGTGTTCCATGGACTGTTCCTTAAAAGCACCGGCTTTGGTCCAGTGACCCTGCTCACCAAAGGACTCGTTTGACCTCGGCTCTGTGAACCCACTGCCACCCGGAGACTTGGCTCAGCCGGTGACCCCCCGACAGAGGATGTGGGTGGCCTGTGTGTAGGTGGAGTTTTGTCCGCTGTGACACCTGGCTTGACCCTTTGGCCACCTGCTCCAGGACCCAGTTTCAGATTTGGGATCCCCGGGGCTTGGCAGTGGCTAGATCACATTTGAGGAGTGGCTTCCTCAGACATGATGTGGTTCTGCCCCTTGTCTTCGTGCCTGCGGGCTTTGGCTGGCATTTCCCAGTGGGGACTGCGTGGGCCCGGCCCCTCCCCCCGGGACTCAGGCGGGGCTCCTGAGGGGCAGTAAAGGACCGGAATGAGGCTGGAAGCACGTGTGACACTCTGGTCCATCAGCCACATCCCTGTGGGGAACCCCGGGGGCTGAGGCAAGAATCCAGCACCCAGCTATCCCTGGGCCACTAGGCTGGGAGAGGCCACTGTGCAGTCCAAGCCTCAACCCACTGGGTGCCTCTGGTTCTCCCTTCTCTAAATTTCATTCCTGCTGAACTCGCTCTGGCTCAGTGAAAGGCTGCCTCCTCCTGTGCCCCCGACTTATTAAGGCTTCATCTCGGGGTTGAACCAGGGAGCCCCCATTTCTCCTTCCCTCCATTTCTTTCCCCTTTGCCATTATCTCATGTCTGTTTCTTTGTTCTCTAGTCTGTCACGGCTCTCTTTCCGTGTCCCCATCTTCTGCTGGCTCCTGTGCCCCGTTGTCTGTGTCCCTGCCCCCGTCTCTGTCTCTCTCCTCTGCCACTGTCTCATCCAGCCTGCCTGGGCTGCGGCCCAGCCTGGCCTGGCCGTCCTCCCTGGCTCCCCCTCTGCGGCTGAGCCGGCCCCGCCCCCGCCCCCTCCGGCCGGCCTCTGATCCGCCTGTGGGCTCAGAGGTCCTGTGCACTCAGAGGTCGGCACCCGCTCGGGGCCCCTGGGGCCAAAGACGGACCACAGCCCCTCTCGGCACCCACAGAGACTCCCCTCAGCCCAGGCAGAGGAGCCCCCAGCGAAGGGCATGGGGGTGGGCCGCCCCGCCAGGTACGTGTCTCCAGCAAGGTCCGGGGCCTGAGCCACCTACTGCCTCCCTCCTGCCGCTGCCCCATCCTCCCTGCGTGAGATGAGCCAGGCCACCTCTGCTCCCACATCCCTGTGTCCTCAATGTCGCCCCCTCAGGGAGGCCCCCAGTGACAGACTCCAGTCCCAGAAGAATCCCACCCCCAACTCTTCCTTTCAAAGAGCCTCTTTCTCATCTCTCTCTTCCATCTCGCTCTGGCTTCTCAATCCCATCTCCCCGTCTCTCATGTCTCAAGATGTGATCTCTAATTCTCTTTTCCCCAATTGCTCTTTAGTCTGCCTGTCTCTTCTCTGTCCCCTGTCCCCACTGGTATCCCCCCATCTCTGTTCCCCTCTCTTTCTGGGTGTCTGTCTCTGTCTCTCTGGGTCTCTGTCTCCCCCCCCCCCGTCTCTGTTCCCCTCTCTCTCTGGGTCTCTGTCCCCCTCTCTCTGGGTCTCTGTCCCCCTTTCTCTGGGTCTGTGTCTGTCTCCCTGGGTCTGTGTCCACCTCAGTCTGTGTTCCCACCTCTAGGTTCCCATTCCCCTTGAGGGTCTTGGTACTTCTCTTTCTTGGGGCTCCCTCTCTCCACCCCTCTCTCCTCCCGCCTGTCCCCGAGTCCCCCTGTCTTTCTACAGCCTTTCCCCCACAGCCCCCTCCTGTCACTGTCTGCTCTGTAGCCTGCTGTCCAGACCACACTGCTAGGTGGGGAGTAGGAGAACACCTGGTTTCAGGGAAAGAGTATGAGAATGTGCGTGAATTTGGTGGGGAGGAGGTTGGGGCTTGGGGGCGGGGCTTCCTGGCCTCAGATTAGACAGTGACTTTGACACAAAGTTGATGCACCTTAAGCCCCATGTCTCCTTTATATGGAAACATTAAGCTGCTCTCGCAGGTCAGGTGGAGGATGGGGGGGAGGACTTCAGGCTCCGGATTCTTCTCCCTCCCATCCTGCCTTTGCCAGGGAAGGGGGGGGGCCTGAGCCCGAGTGGCATTTGCCAGCCTGGGAGCTGGGCCATGTGGGGTGCAGATGGCCCCCGAGAGGTGAAGGTCCCCGTCGGCTCTGTGAAACGGACACAGTCAGGTCTGCCTCTCAGGGCTGGGGTGGGACCGGAGGGTTTAGGAGACAGTCCTGGGAGGGGCAGGCTCGGGACCCAAGCCAGCCTCCCACCCTGGCACTGTGCGGGGCTGGCCGGGTCACAGCCTGTTTCCCGAGTGTGGAAGGGGTGATGATCTTGACCTCCGTGCGTCCTGAGCAGTCAAGGTGAGCACTGGGGTCTGGTGGAGTCCGGTGGGGGGTCTGTGAGTGCTCCAGGGGCCCATCACAAGGCCTGGCACATAGTAGGTGCTCAGGAAACAGGAGAGAGCTTGATAAAGCTGGTGCAGGCCTCGGCCTTAGGCACCTGAGAGGCTAGGCTGGGAGTCCAGGTTTTGCTACTCCCCTCCCGGCTGAGGGACCTGATGCAAAGGACTCATCTCAGGGCCTCAGTTGGCTTTTCTGTGCAAAGCAAAGTCCCCACATCAAAGGGTTGCAGTCAGAGGTGGGCAGTGGGACGAGAGGGCCGGCCTGGGCTGGGGGTGAAGGCTGGGTCAGCGTCCTGCCCATCTCCCCCTCACCCAGTCACTGGGGTGGTCCCGAGAGGTGTGGGCAGTGCAAAGTGGGGTTTCCAGGCTGGAGAGGGGCTGCAGGTACAGAGGCTGTACCTGGATTCTGACCTCCAACCTGACCCCTTTTTGGGAGAACAATCTCAAAAACCCAGGGTTGTTGAGGGTGAGGAAAGGGTCAAGGTTGGGATCCATTGTGGGTGCTGGACACAGCCAGGCTCGGCCACTCTGACCTGAGCCTCGGCTTTGCCTCTGTCCAACAGCCCTATAAACCCCCACATGGCAGGGCTGTGAGGACAGCCATGGCCAGCAGGTGGGTGCTAAACTTGACATTGACTAATAGTCCTCTCGCTGGATGGAGTGTCCCAGGCCCTCCCAAGAAGCCCATGAGGATCCCCAGGACCTGGTACAGTGGGCATCTAGTCCCGGGGTGCTTTAAATACGTGTGGAATTGATATGCAAATTACTTATCCCCTGGTACTGCTCGTCCTAGCCCCGCCAGGTCCTGGAAGTCATCCCACCACAGGGCCAAGTGTTAAACTTGCAGTTGCTGGAGGGTGATGAGGCCTGCAGGTCTGTGCCCAGCCCCTTCCCTCCTTTCCTCCACCCTGCCAGGCTGCTGGGCTCCCCTCCATTTCATAGATCAGACAACTGAGGCTCAGGAAAGGGTGTGACCTGGGCCCTGGGTCAGCATGATAAGGCAGCCCTCCCTGACCTTGATGAAGTCCCAATCTCCCCATTTTACAGCTGAGGAAACTAAGGCTTGGAAAGAGTTGCCCAAGGTCAGAGGGCCTGTTTTACTTATTTATTTTATAATCGAGTCACTGAAATATAATTCGCATAGCGCACAATTCACTCGTTAAAGTGTCCAATTCAGCGGTCTTTAGTATGTTCATGGTTGCACAACCAGCACAATTAATTTTAGAACATTCTCATCACCCCAAAAAGGAAACCTCATGTCCTGGCTATCCCTTCCCAATCACCCCATTTTCCCAGCCTTAGACAACCACTAGTCTACTTTCTCAATTTATAGATTTGCCTGTTCTGGAAGTTTCATATAAGTGGAGTATATAATAGGTGCTCTTCTGTGACTGGCATCTTTCACTCAGCATCATGTTTTCCGGGTTTATCCATGTTGCTACATCTATCGATAGATACTTCATTTCTCTTTACTGTCAAATAGTATGCATTGGCTGAATATACCACATTTTATTGATCCATTCACCAGTTGATGGATATTTGGGTTTCCACCCTTTGGCTATGGTAAGTAATGTTGCTATGAACATCTGCGTACAGGTTTTTATGAGGACGTTTGTTTTCATTTCTCTTGGGTTCATATGTAGGAGTGGAATTGCTGGGTGACACGGTGACTCTATGTCTAATGATTCCAGTAACTGCCAGCCGGGTCTCCATAGCAGCTGCAATTCTACATTCCCACCAGCAGTGGTGGGTAGCAATTTCTCCACATTTTCACCAAGGCTTCTTGTCACTGTGTTTTTTTATTATCACCATCCTAAGTAGGTGTAAAGTAGTATCTCATTATGGTTTGGGGGGGGGGGTTGTTTTGTTTTGTTTTTTTGAGACAGAGTCTCACTCTTGTTACCCAGGCTAGAATGCGGTGGCATCAGCCTAGCTCACAGCAACCTCAAACTCCTGGGCCTAAGCGATCCTCCTGCCTCAGCCTCCCGAGTAGCTGGGACTTCAGGCATGCACCACCATGCCCGGCTAATTTTTTTCTATGTATTTTTAGTTGGCCAATTAATTTCTTTCTATTATAGTAAAGACAGGGTCTCACTCTTGCTCAGGCTGGTCTCAAGCTCCTGACCTGTAGCAATTTGCCCACCTCAGCCTCCCAGAGTGCTAGGATTACAGGCATGAGCCACCGTGCCCGGCCTTCATTGTGGTTTTGATTTGCATTTCCGATGACTAATGATGTTAAACTATCTTTTCATGTGCTTTTTAGCCATTTGTATACCTTCTTTGGAGAAGAGTCTATACAGGTCCTTTGCCCACTTATAAAGTGGGTCATTTATCTTTTTATTATTGAGTTGGAAGGCCTCCTTATTTATTGTAGATGCAAGTTCTTTTTTTTTTTTTTTTGAGACAGAGTCTCACTTTGTTGCTCAGGCTAGAGTGAGTGCCATGGTGTCAGCCTAGCTCACAGCAACCTCAAACTCCTGGGCTCAAGCAATCCTGCTGCCTCAGCCTCCCGAGTAGCTGGGACTACAGGCATACGCCACCATGCCCGGCTAATTTTTTTCTATATTTATTAGTTGGCCAATTAATTTCTTTCTATTTATAGTAGAGACGGGGTCTCGCTCTTGCTCAGGCTGGTTTTGAACTCCTGACCTTGAGCAATCCGCCTGCCTTGGCCTCCCAGAGTGCTAGGATTACAGGCGTGAGCCACCGCGCCCAGCCTAGATGCAAGTTCTTAATCAGACCATGCCCAGCTAATTTTTTCTATATATTTTTAGTTGACCAATTAATTTCTTTCTATTTTTAGTAGAGACGGGGGTCTCACTCTTGCTCAGGCTTGTTTCGAACTCCTGACCTTGAGCGATCCTCCCACCTCTGCCTCCCAGAGTGCTAGGATTACAGGTGTGAGCCCCTGCACCCAGCCCAGATATGTGGTTTGCAACTACGGTATTTTCTCCCACTGGCCAGTTGTCTTTTTGCTTTCTTGATAGTGTCCTTTGAAGCACACCAGTTTTTCAATTTTGATGAAATTCAATTTATCTACCCTTTCTCCTTTGTTGCTTTCTGAGCCTGTTTTCCAACTGTAGCTGATCTCAGAGCCCCGGCTCATCTCTCCATGCTGACTCCATGCTGAGAAGCAGTTACACTTTCCCTGTTATGAGCATGGGCTCTGGAGCTGGCCTGCCAACCCCAGTTTACTTAGCTGTGATCTTGGGTGACATCTTCCCTCATAGGCTTGCTCTGAGGCTCAAATATATAAATTCGTGCAAAGTGCTGATAACAGTGTCTAAACTGTATAAACAGTATAATTTATGTAACAAATTATTCATTTAATACAATTTAGTGTTGCTTTTGTCGTTGCAATACAACTATCTCCTATAGCATTATTGACGTTGATAGCGTACTCTTCCCACTTGGAAGGAGACTATAGTTAACAGATGAGGCCACTAAGGCCCTCAGAGAGCATGCCTAGCCCACGAGCCCCCCCAATTCATGGCACCCCTGACGTTCATGCCGGTTTCTTGTCCCAGCAGGTTGGGGGCGCCTGCCCCCTACTAGGCCAAGTGGAGGGGGTCCCTCCGCCCAATGGGCCTGGCCAGGGCCCTACGCCGCCTGAGCGGCGTCCTCGAGTCGGGGGACAGCCGTGCCGGCGATGAGGAGGAGGCCGGGCCGGGGCTCTGCCGCAACGGGTGGGCACCGGCGTTGACGCCCGTGGGCCGGCGCCGCGGACGCTTCGTCAAGAAGGACGGGCACTGCAACGTGCGCTTCGTGAACCTGGGCGGCCAGGGCGCGCGCTACCTGAGCGACCTGTTCACCACGTGCGTGGACGTGCGCTGGCGCTGGATGTGCCTGCTCTTCTCCTGCTCCTTCCTCGCCTCCTGGCTGCTCTTCGGCCTGGCCTTCTGGCTCATCGCCTCGCTGCACGGCGACCTGGCCGCCCCGCCGCCGCCCGCGCCCTGCTTCTCCCAGGTGGCCAGCTTCCTGGCCGCCTTCCTCTTCGCGCTGGAGACGCAGACGTCCATCGGCTACGGCGTGCGCAGCGTCACCGAGGAGTGCCCGGCCGCCGTGGCCGCCGTGGTGCTGCAGTGCATCGCCGGCTGCGTGCTCGACGCCTTCGTGGTGGGCGCCGTCATGGCCAAGATGGCCAAGCCCAAGAAGCGCAACGAGACTCTCGTCTTCAGCGAGAACGCGGTCGTGGCGCTGCGCGACCACCGCCTCTGCCTCATGTGGCGCGTGGGCAACCTGCGCCGCAGCCACCTGGTCGAGGCCCACGTGCGGGCCCAGCTGCTGCAGGTGCAGTGGGGAGGCTGGCAGGGCCCTGGGGCACGTGGCCGACGGGGGCCTGGGCTGGCGACCCGGGTGGGCGGAGCTGCAGCCTGCGGGTGGGGCCTGAGCACGGGCAGGGGATGTGAGCCCAAGAGAAAGGTCTGGACTTGGCACGTAGCCAGCTGCCTGGGACTTGGTGGGCCCCCTGTGGGATTGTGGGGAATCTAGACCTGAGAGGGCCGCGCCTGGCCTGAACACGCCCTGGACTACAATCCCCAGGGGCCTTTGGGCCATGAGCAGGACCCAGAACGGGGTGGTCGGAGGAGACGTAGTTTTGCAGGGGGTGGGGCCTGCGTGACCCTGCCATGGCTCAGGTTTGCAATTCTCAGCAGACACTGTGGCACACACTGTGGCCTAGGACTTGAGGCCAGGCCCCTGTGGGATTGTGGGAGATGTAGTCCCGACCATGGGGTGCAACTCACGCTTGCAGAGCTGTGGAAGGGACACAATCCTCCAGGGCTATAGGCACTGGGTCCTGCAGCATCTGTGGGAGACTTCCATTCCCCACCCCAGTGGCCCAGTCTGTCCCGCCAGCCTCCTGCCATCTGGGAACAGGGTGGGGGTTAGGGAAGAGTCTTGAATTGTACCGTGTTTCCCCGAAAATAAGACCTACCCATAAAATAAGCCCTAGCAGGATTTCTAAGCATTTGTGCAATATAAGCCCTACCCCACAAATAAGACCTAGTGATGGGCATGGCTCCGCAGTGTATCTGCACAACCCATGCATTTCATCGCAGAGCAGTATAGAAGATGAGCAGCCCTTCTCATCTGCCCCCTCGTGACAGCTACCATCCCAGAGGTGACCCAAAAGGTGCAGGCAGCCCCACCAACAGGGTTGGCTCCCCTTGTCGGGTCCCAGCCATCCTGTTCCTGCTGCAAGCTGATGCTTTGAGGGGAAAAAAACACACCCCCTGAAAATAAGCCCTAGGGTGTCTTCTTGAGGAAAAATAAATATAAGACCCTGTCTTATTTTCGGGGAAACACGGTAGCTTCTCAGCAACAAAACAAACTACATGTCCCATCAGCCCCTGGGGAAGCAGCTCCCTTTAGTGTTCCTAGTATTACCGTCAAACTGCTCAAACATCTTCAACAAACCCTAGAGCGGCAGCTGCCCTTGCCCAAGTAGAGATACTTAAGAACTCTGGGCTGAGGTTGCACTTCTGGGAGGATGGGGGATGGTGAGAACTACAACTTCCAGCAGCCTCTGGGCTTCCTCTACATGGGGCTCCCAGAGACAGTTACAAGAGAATAGGTGCCCACCTTCCACCTCTGTCTCCAGCCTGACTGAGACACCGGGATTGATGACCAGGAGGAACACTGCTTCTTGCAGAAGTCTGTGGGGCAGTGACTTGGGCTGGGAGATGGGTATGGAGTCAGTGGGTAGGTGGGGCAAAACCAGTGCCACCCCCTCAACACACACACACACACACACACACTGGGATGGAGCAGCTCATATTTGCTGTGGGGATAGCTCAGGGACTAGCCTGAGGGCATGGTGGAGTACAGGGTGTTGGCCCTACATTGTCCTTTTTCCTCCTTATTGTCATCTTGGTTTATCTTTCTCTGGCCATATATTGAAAGCAATTTTTCTATCCCTCTCTTCTTTCTTCAATTCCTTCTGTTATCTCTCTGTCTTGCTGATTTCTGTGGCTCTCTGCCAATATCTGTCTGTCTGTCCATCTCTCTCCCTCTCCCTTCTGGGTTTCTATCCCCCAAACCTCTCTGGGACTCTGTCCCTCCCTTTCTCTGGACCTCCATCCTCCCCTCCCTGGATCTCTGGCCCCTCTCCCTCTGGGTCTCTGTGCCTCCCTGTGTCTCTGTCTCCCTGGATCCCTGTTCTGACCCTGCCCCTCTCCGCTGCCGGTCTTTGCTCTCTTCATTCTCTGCATGTCTATTCCTTTCTCTCACTCTCTCTCTGTGTGCTCATCTCTGTCCTCCCCGCTCTCTGTCTTTGGCTCCTTGCCTTTTCCTGCAGCCCCGAGTGACCCCAGAGGGTGAGTACATCCCGCTGGACCACCAGGATGTGGACGTGGGCTTTGATGGAGGTACAGATCGCATCTTCCTCGTGTCTCCCATCACCATCGTGCATGAGATCGACTCTTCCAGTCCTCTGTATGAGCTAGGACGTGCTGAGCTGGCCCGAGCAGACTTCGAGCTGGTGGTCATTCTCGAGGGAATGGTCGAAGCCACCGCCATGACCACACAGTGTCGCTCGTCCTACCTCCCTGGTGAGCTGCTCTGGGGCCATCGTTTTGAGCCAGTCCTCTTCCAGCGTGGCTCCCAGTATGAGGTCGACTACCGCCACTTCCATCGCACTTACGAGGTCCCAGGGACACCTGTCTGCAGCGCCAAGGAGCTAGATGAACGGGCAGAGCGGGCTTCCCAAAGCCCCAAGTCTAGCTTCCCTGGCTCCCTGGCCGCATTTTGTTATGAGAATGAACTTGCACTGAGCTGCTGCCAGGAGGAAGATGAGGAAGAGGAGGCCAAGGAGGGGAACGGGATGGAGACAGATGGGCCTGGCAGCCCCCGCGTTCTCACACCAACCCTGGCGCTGACCCTGCCCCCATGATGCAAGCTGATGTCCCCTTCCCTGTTTGTGCTCCCTCCCAGAGGTAGCAAGATGGAGAGATGGAGCCCTCTCCTGGGACAGGGGCGGGTGTTTCCCGAGACCGACAAGCCTGCTGGGTAAATGATCAGCTGGTGAGGTTCTGCCATGCATGGTGGACTCACCATGGACAGACTGGACCTTAATTCCTCTGCTTCTATGCTTCTTCCTGAGACCCCCTTATGAGCCCAATTCCTGAGTCTCACCAGAGCCGAGGGATCCAGAATTCTGGACCACCCAAGAGGCAAAGACTGGTGGTTCTAGATTCTTCTACACAGTTGGGCCTGTGTTGTTGAGGAGGATCAGAAATCAATGGTATAGACCACCTCCGGGGGAGGAAGTCAGCAGTTCTTTAACAGTATCAGAGATCAAGAGTTTGTAGGTCTGGATTCACCTAAGATTCAAGGGCTATTGCTTCTCGATTCAGTCAACCAAATAGCAAATCATTTGTTCTAGACCACCTAAAGAGGAAAGGTTGTGGAATGCCCCCAAGTATTCAAGACCGTCTTGATTGACCAAAGACAAGGAATGGTGACTGCAAGTCAAGAAAAGACCTGTGGTTCCAGAAAGCCCAACAGTTGAGATTCTGTGAGTCTAGGTTGACCACAGAGACAAGCACTGGTGATTCTAGAACAGGTTTTGTCTAGAGAGTTGAATTACTCCAGAAACTAGAGTTATGTTTCTAGAATGCATAAAACAATGGTGAGTTTGTGAGTTAAAATGGCTAAAGTGGCAGACCAGGAGTTCTTTATGTTAGATAACTCCAACTTCTGGTTATAGAGCATCCGGCTGAAGAGAAAGAGCAGTGCTCCTGAATGATCCACAGGGTGGTGGTTTTCTTTTAAGTGCCATTCTAGAATGTCCATAAGGAATCAGGATTCTGTGGCTCTAGCTTAATCAAAAAGTCAAGGAAGGAGTAGCGATTCTAGATGTGTGAGATTTGCTGGTTCCAGTTTGCCCAATGGGAGTGAGAATCATGATGATTCTAGATGACTTCTTGTGCTTCTGTAATGCCAAAAGGAATTAAGGCTCCAGAGATCCAGAGTTTTCCATTACTAAAGCCTGGACATTCTAGTTACCTCCCAGTGGACTGCTCAGCAGTTCTAGGAGGTGAACTCCAGACTTGATGAGCAGCATTTCTGGGCTGACCTAGAAGGTGAGGGTTCAGGTGAGACCCTGTGGGTCACAGGGCCAATTAGTGGGTAATGGAAGGGGGAGGCCCAAGGCTGGTGAGTCTAGAGTGTTCTGGAATCCTACACCTAGTGATGTGTGTCTATTTCCTGAAGATGTTATATTATACAAATGTGTATTATATATATAATATAAATACAGATATCTATCTATTTTTTCCTCTGGTTTCTACAGCAGGGTTAGAAACGGAGCTCTAGCTGATTGGAATGGCATCCTTTTCAAGGATCAAGGAAGCTTTGCTCTAAATCCTAACTTTGCCCCGAGTTACTGTGTGACTTTGGGCCAATCGCTGTTCTCTCTTTACTTCACTTTCCCCATCTTTAAAAATGGGGCACTGGAACTTGAATCTCTCTGTGGGCCTTTCCAGTGGGACGATTCCTCACCCCACTGCAGGTGGGGCAGGGCTGCAGGTCCTGGGAATTTCCCAGCTTTCCCTGCGGCTGGATGACAAGGCCTTCCAAGGGCAGCTGGGATGGAAGATGGTCTTGGAGGCTGGCTCTGAACTTGAGTGTCTAAATCACAGGCAAGGGTAGCAGGGGCTGTGGCTAACAGCCATGGTCACCTCCTCTATGGTCTAGCTTGGGGATCTGGGGAAGGAGGAGGTAGCCTTAAATGCCAGGGATGCTCCTACTGTGGGAAAATGGGTGTTTTGGGGGGGATATCTGTCCCCCAGATTAAAGAACTGGGAGCCCTGGTGGCTGTGTCCGTGTGTTTCTCACATATGGGTCTTTGGGCCTGGCCCCCTGCCCATATTGCCATCTACCTAAGTGCCCAGTAGGCTGGAAGCCAGCTACAGAAGAAGCCAATGCCAGGAAGGAAGACATGTTCTCACCCCTGTATTCCAGAGCAAGGGCAGGCACTGCCATTGCTCATCAGCCTGCCCAAGTGCTGCATCAACCCAAGTCCCCCCTCTGGCGTCTCCATCTCCCTTTATCCTTCAGAATCCCCACGTAATAACCGGATGGGATTAATTAGCTGGCTGCTGTCCCAGCTCAGAGTGTCTGCGGTAGGGACTGGGGCAATGGAAACACAGGGCTGGGAAAGGGTGCTAAGTTGGAGGTGAAAAAGCAGGAAGGGGGTTCTGTTTGGAAGGAGGGGGATGGGGGCAGGGCTAACACAGCCTTGGTCTCCAGAGGGGAGGGCAGGACCTGGGCCACTCATAAAGGTCAGTGAAGGGATTAGGAGTCTCTGTGTCTAATCCAACAGCTTAACCAGGTCCTGGCCCCGAATCCATCCCCACCTGCCCAGCCCAGGGACGGCAAATGAGGACGAGGCCCAGACATCACTTTAGCCCTCATTATGGCCTGCCTTTTTACAGGGGTTCCCCACTTCCCCATCTGGCCAGGTCCGGAATCCTCTTTCCTTGCAAGTAATGCAAGAGAGGCTGGGGAAGGGAAGAGGTGGGAGGATGTGGGAGGACTTTGAAAGGAGGGAAGAGTTAAAGAAGGGCAAGGGTATAAGAGGACAGGGGAACATGAAGTGAGGGTAGCGGCAGAGGAGGGAGGATTCAGAGAGGTGGAAGGGTGCTGAGAAAAAGGGGCTTGTCATGGAAGAGGATGCTGGGGAAAGGGAGAAATCTTAGGAGGAGGACGGTAAGGTAAGGGGAGGAGTTAGTAGGATGAGGGAGGAGCCTGAGAGGCAGAAGGCGTCAGGAAGGCGGGGCCTGTGCTTTCACAAAATTTGTCCTTCCGCTGTTGTCTTTTTCTCCATGACAGGTACCAAATAACATAGCATTTAGGAGAAAGAATAGGTCTTCCGTTTCACCGCTCCTTGACTCTGTGGAGGCCCAGGTGGATGGGGAGGTCAAGAGAGGTGGCGAGAAAAGGGTTTGGAGATAGGAGAGGGACGGGAGAAGGGGGAAGTACCCGGAGAAGGGAGGCAAAAGAAAGGCAGGCCAAAGCTGCTCCCGTTGCATGGCAACATCTGCAGCCAAAAGCCAGAGTGGCCGGCCTAGGAGGTGTGGCTCACGAAAACAACCGACAGTTGCGTCCCCGCCCCCTGGCAACAAGGCCAATAAAGTACCGCCTCCTAGCAACGTATTAGTAGAGGCGGGGCTCAGCTGACCTAGTCTCATAGTGCCCAGAGCCCTTGCACAGGCGCAGTCCTTTCGCTCCACATAGCTCCACCTCCATGCCATCGCTTTCCGAGGCTTCTCATTGGAGGACGCGTCCGTCAAATGCTTTTATTTGCTTTGGAGGCGGGGCCTGGAGACTTGCCTGCACTCCGATTGGTCCCACAGGCCGTCTACCTCCGGTCAGACATGCCTACATGTGCTCTTTGTGCACCTATTGGCCCTGGAGGACTATCCTGTGGTGGCGGGGGCGGAGCAGACGGAAGGGCCCACCGTGGATTGGACAGTGTCAAAAAGAGGGGCGGTCCCTACTGGCGGGGCGGTTGGGCGGCGAAGGCAGAGTCTTTTCAGCGCTGAGGACTGGCGCTGAGGAGGCGGCGGTGGCTCCCGGGGCGTTTGAGCGGGCTCACCCGAGCCCGCGGGCCAACGCGGATCCAGGCCCGACCGGCGGGACCGCCCCGGACTCCCCGCGGGCCTTCCTAGCCGCCATGGAGGACGGTGTGTATGGTAGGTCGGGAGGGGCGGGGCCGGCTGGGAGCGGATAGAGCGTTTTCTCCTGAACGTTCCGCCGCGAACTTTCCCTCCCCGGGCGCGCCGCGCGGAGCCGTTCGTCCCTGTCGTAGCGTCGCTTTTGTGGGGCCCTGGAAGGGCTTCCGGCGGGGCCCGAGAGCGGGGCGTTCCAGGCCATTGTTTGGGCTGAGCCTGTTTCCGGTGGCGGCGGGAGGGGGCGGGATGGAGCGCTGGAGGCGAGGCCGCGGCGGAACCATTCCCGCTGGAGGGGCCGGGCCCAGCGCCTGCGGGGCGGGGAGGGGCGGGACTGGGGACCGGAATCTTGGGGGCTACGGAGATCCCGCCGCGGCTGCCCTGCCCCACTTTTCCAACTCTTACAAGCTGTCATCAGCTTCCCTGGCCATAGTTTCTTTTTATGGACTCAGGAGTCTGGACACCCAGGGCCCCAGCTACCCGGCTCGTAATGGAGTCAGAAAACCAAGGCCTCAGCCGCCTCCCAAGTAATGGACCCAGAAGTTCTGCCTCCTAGAGCACAGGCTCTCATTCCCTTCTCCCTCAGACTTGGGAATCCGGACCATAAGTGCCCTCCTCCCCGAGGTCTCTAGAGTGTAGAGTCCCAGCGCTTCCTCCTCTGGACTGAGGAATCCAGGTCCCCAGCCCCTCTTCCACTAGACACAGGAGGCCCCATCGTCATTCTCCGCCAGTTGTCCTCCCCCAGATTGCAGGAACCCAGGCTCCCAGCCCCCAGAACTGACTTGCAAACCTTGACTCTGGCCCCCAGAGCCCCCAGACCTGACCCCGGAGGAGCGGATGGAGCTGGAGAACATCCGGCGGCGGAAGCAGGAGTTGCTGGTGGAGATCCAGCGCCTGCGGGAGGAGCTCAGCGAAGCCATGAGTGAGGTGGAGGGTCTGGAGGCCAATGAGGGCAGGTGAGGGCCAGAGCTGAGAACTTGGGGGGCATGAGGCCATCTAGGGCCAGAGATACCCAGACATTGACCCTCCGCCCCCCACCCCTACCTTGCTCTCTGCTCCTGCAGTAAGACCTTGCAGCGGAACCGGAAGATGGCAATGGGCAGGAAGAAGTTCAACATGGATCCCAAGAAGGTGCTTGAGGGCCACAGGGCTGGGATCAGCTGGGCAGACATCCAGGCAGGGAGTTTTGGCACCTCCAAGTTCCAGAAGTTTGACGGTTACAGGTCTGTTCTAGGTAGACAGACTTGGTCCTAATCCTTGGGTTCACATATTGACTGTCAGTTTATTCTGTGAACACTAACCAAGTGTTCCAGCCTCCTGACTTTTGCTTGTGTTATGTCCCCTGCCTGGAAGGTCTTCTTCCCCTCACTACTTGTATTTCTGGATACACTTCTGCTCCTAAGAGGAGCTCAAATCTGGTAGAGGTTATGGACAAAGTGACATCCCCAAAGGAGGGTTGACCAGTGCCATGTCAGAGGAAGGTACCAGGGCTGTGGACACACAAAGGAGGGAGCCTGGTGGAGTCAGGGAGGGCTTCCCTGAGGAGGAGGCATTCAGATCAGGCTTGAAGGATGAGTTCATGTTCACCAGGCAGAAGAAAGGTGTTTGTTCACTTGTTAACACTTAACACCCATTCTCTGAGGCCTCTTGAGCACCCAACACTGCTGGGCAATGCTGGGATCCAGAGAAGAGTTAGACCCTACCCTGCTCTCAGGGAGCTCCTAGGCACAGGCGCCAAGATTCAGAGTTTGACATAGCAGTAATGGAGATGTCTTCGTAGCACGGAGGGAGGCAGAGAGGTCTCCAGTCCAGCCCTGGGCTTGGTGTTAACAGCCCTTGAAGGACTGCGCTCTGCTAATAGCATCTCACTTTATTCTTCTTGCCTGAAGCAGTTATAGTTCGTTCAGTCATTCAACAAACATTTATTGAGCACCTGATCCTTGCGGGAGCCTGTTCTTGGTTCTGGAATTAACCAGGGAAAGGCAGAGGGAACATACCATGTGGTCAAAGGCCATGAGCAGGGAGGGATGGTATTTAAGGACGTGTCAGAGCCTGAAAATGAAACCTGGCCTTGCTCTGTTGAGGGTGGGGTGGTTTGGGATGCTGACATTCCTGGGGAAGTTAGGCGAGAGGCAGAGGGGCTTTCTGGCCCTCAGCACCGAGACCTGGCCTCCACTTACCAGGGCATCCAATTCTTGGTGGAGAATGAACTTCTGCAGAACACACCTGAGGAGATTGCCCGCTTCCTGTACAAGGGCGAGGGGCTGAACAAGACTGCCATCGGGGACTACTTGGGGGAGAGGTACGACCCCTACTCAGCTCCTGCTGGGCCCTTCCCCACTGCCCCCTGCACCCAGCTCCTGCCCTCACACTGGCGGCTCCTGGAGCAAGCCTGCAGCCCCCCAGAGGAGAGGCCCTGATAGATCAGCCTTCTGCCTGGACTGGGACAGGAGGGACAGGGGTCTAGGGGAGCCTGGGACCATCTGAGAGCGTCTAGGGGGCGTGGGGAGAACCATCCATGTATGTCTGAGAACAGTGGAGAACATCTCCTGAGTGTCGTGGGGGCATGAGAACCATGGGTGGATGACAGCTGTTCATGGGAACTGTGGGGACAGCTGGGAAGTGTGGGGACCATTGGCAGATGATCTAGAGGGCATAGGGCTCCCAAGGGCATCTAGGAGTTATAGGGGCCATTTGGAAGTCTGGGGTGCATGGGACTGGACCAGGCATCAGATGTTTGGGGACCCTCTGGACATCTAGGGATCATAGGGATTTGTGGACATCTGGGGTACCCAGGAACTGTCTGTAGATGTGTGTGGGGACCGTGTCTGGACATCTCAGGAGCATGGGGATCATTTGAGAGAGGTGACAGTGGGTGGCACACGTGTCTGCTGTGTTTCTTCCAACTCTACAAAGGTCAGCCAAACCAGGGTTCCAAGACACATTCTTCCCAAGAGCATGTTCCGAGCTCCCTGCCCCAGGGCCAGGCCGGTGATGAGGGCTGGGCAGGGAAGGGTGCCCACTGCAGAGGAGGTGGCACAGCTTCTCCAGGAGGTGCCTCACCTCCTGTCCACTCCCCCTCCATCCTCCTTCCTGTGTGTGACTTTGTCCCTGTCCTCCCAGGGAAGAGCTCAACCTGGCAGTGCTCCATGCTTTCGTGGATCTGCATGAGTTCACCGACCTCAATCTGGTGCAGGCCCTCAGGTGAGGTGGGGGGGTGTTTGGAAGGGCAGGAACGTACCTGTTAATGCTTTCTTTGTTACAAGTGACAAACCCTACTCTAAACAGAAATGAGCAAAAACAGAAGCAAAAGCTGGGGAATTGATTGCCTCCTGTAAAACAAAAGTCCACAGGTAGGGCCTCCTTCAGGCATAGCTGTATCTAGGTGCCCAAATGGCATCAGAAAGTCAACATGCTCTGTCTTCTGTTGTGCTTGCCACCGTGTTGGAGTTGCTCTCTGCATACCCTCCTTCTACATGATAACAGAAGCCCCTGGCAACCGCCAAACCTGTTAAGCAATCTTAGAAAGAAAAAGCCTATTTCTGTGTAGATCACCAGAAGTCCCATTGCTAGTTGTCTGGAGGCTGTAGGAGCGGTGAGCTATGTCACTGGCCAGTTTCTAACACGGAGACGGAGAGTGGGGAGGGGGTTCTGCCAGCCCTGGCATCCACACCCAGCCCCTCCCTAACCCAGGCAGTTTCTGTGGAGCTTTCGCCTCCCTGGAGAGGCGCAGAAGATTGACCGGATGATGGAGGCCTTCGCCCAGCGATACTGCCTGTGCAACCCTGGGGTTTTCCAGTCCACAGGTGGGGCCTGCGCTCCCGGGTCCTGGGGAGAGGGAAACTAGGGCCCAGACACCTAGGGCGGATGGAGGAGGGGGCTGGGACATGGGACGCCTGGGTCGTCACCACCTGACTGTCCGGTGCAGACACGTGCTACGTGCTGTCTTTCGCCGTGATCATGCTGAACACCAGCCTTCACAATCCGAACGTCCGGGACAAGCCGGGCCTAGAGCGCTTTGTGGCCATGAACCGGGGCATCAACGAGGGCGGGGACCTGCCTGAGGAGCTGCTCAGGGTCAGGCCCCCTCTTCCCTGTGTCAGCCCTGTCCCTCTTCCTGCCACAGACAGCCCCTGCCCTGTGGGTCTCCCAGTGCCTGAGCTGTCAGCCCGGAGTTGCTGCTGACTCCCCCCCCCCCACGGGTGGCGTGATCATGCCAACTCGTGCGTTTCTCTTGGGTCCGGCCCTCAGTTTCTTGGCCTGTCTCTCTTCTTGGTCTCTCACCCTGACTTTTTCAGGGTCTGTCTGTTTCTCCATCTGTCTGTTATTCTGAGAACTTACTGGGTCCTTCCAGCTGTGATTGTGTGTCTTTTCTTTCCTCTCTTCCTCCCTGAGGCTTTCTCTACTTTTCTGTCTGCCACTTCCCCCTCGTCCCCAGCCTGTCCCTCTCTCCCACTGTGGGTCATCCCAGCCATGGCCTCACTGCCCTGCCCCCCTGAGTAGCCCCACAAGGGTCCCAGGGGCCTAGAATTGCTGACCTGGCCTTCGCCCCTCAGAACCTCTACGACAGCATCCGAAACGAGCCCTTCAAGATTCCCGAGGACGACGGGAACGACCTGACCCACACCTTCTTCAACCCGGACCGGGAGGGCTGGCTCCTGAAGCTGGGTACGTCCCCTCCTGGCCCCACTGGCCGCCTCTGCAGGGGGAGGTCAGTGGGCCTGGGCTCTAGACGCAGCTTCTGCACATACCTGCTGTGTGACCTGAGGCAAGCGATTCGCCCTCTCTGAACCTCAGTTTCCACATCTGAAAAATGGGGCTGAAGTTAGGATCAGGCCGGTGTGCTGTAGTAAGTGCTCCTTGGCCCTTCTCTTTATCCACAAGTGTTTACGGAGCCCTTTCTCTGTGCCAAGCACTGATCTAGATGCAGGGAAGGCAGTGACAACCAGATAACAGGGTTTTTGTGGGAGTGGGAGGTGTTCATTCAGGATGCTGTCTACTGCAGTTAAGAGAAAACCCAGGCCAGCAGCACAGTGGCTGTCCCAGGTGTTACACCCTCCCAGAACATCCCCCAATGGCAGAAAGGAGCCTGCACGAGTGAGGAAACCTGTCCCAGAGTCCCCTGGCAGCCTTGTCACCTGGGTGGATTGGCTCCTGGCTGGGGAGGGAATGATCCGGACTGATTCAGATGAATCGGGAATCCCGGCCGGGATAGGATGCGAGGGTAGGGCTGGGCCTCCTCATGACCCAGCAAATTCAGGGTCAGCTAGCACAGGTCATAGAGGATCATAGCGTGGGGGGCCTTACTGTGACGACTAGTTGTCTCAACCCTGGCTGCACGTGGGAGTCTTTTAAAGCCACGGTGGCCAGGCCACAGACCCCTGAAGGCAGGACCTCAGGGGCAGGCGGGCCATCAGTCAGTTTTTTTTTTTTTTTTGAGACAGAGTCTCACTCTGTTGCCCGGGCTAGAGTGCCGTGGCGTCAGCCTAGCTCACAGCAACCTCAAACTCCTGGGCTCAAGCGATCCTCCTGCCTCCCGAGTAGTTGGGACTACAGGCATGCGCCACTATACTCGGCTAATTTTTTGTATATATATTTTTAGTTGGTCAATTAATTTCTTTCTATTTTTAGTAGAGACGGGGTCTCACTCTTGCTCAGGCTGGTTTCGAACTCCTGACCTCGAGCAATCCTCCCGCCTCGGCTTCCCAGAGTGCTAGGATTACAGGCGTGAGCCACCGTGCCCGGCCTCTTCAGTCACTTTTAAAGCTCCCCAGGTGCTTCCAATGTGTAGCCAAGTTTGAGAGCCACCGGTCTGGCATCGTGCCTGGGGACAGGAGGTGCCACCTGTTTGCAAGATGTGGTTTTTAGTGGCGCCGCAGTGAATAGCTGCTCCAGTGAGACAGATGTGACGAGGATTCCAGACTGGGGCAATAGTGGGGGCTTCCCGTGGCAGCAGGACAGCCCAGAGGAAGCTTCCAGCCCTGTGCAGGGGGTCAAGGCCAGCGTTCTCATGGGGGTGCCGGCACAGGGCGGCTTTGGCTTCTCTCGGGCTCGGGGGCTGCCCACATGGAGTTGCTCTTAAATCAAGGCGGTCCTTGCACAGCAGGTGCACAGGGCAGTCACAAAACACTCACGTCACCTTCCAGCCAACGCTGAGGTGCGGATCCCTATATGGGATCCGAGGATTTGGATTCCTCTGAGTTCAGGGGTGCAGCGAGTGTACCAGTAGGAGAGGCGGGAATGGCAGCTTCGCCAGGAGAGGCTCCCTGGCAGCTCTCCCTGTTTCCCAGCTGAGCCCTGGACAGGCTCAGCCACATCTGTGCCCTTCGTGGCAGTTAGGAAAAGACACCCCTTTCTTAAAATACAGAAACACAGAAAAGGGGATTTGTGATGGTCACGACTACTGAGCAGTGGTGTCCATGAGACCCACTGTCACTGCTGTTTCTTCCTGGGCCTGTAAGGAAGCCAGAGCCGATCATGTTGCCACAGGAAGGTGTGGCCCAAGTAGGTCTCTAGGCTGGACTCCAGAGAGGTCAAGAGCGTGTCCTGAGGTCACACAGCCAGTTTGTGCCAGAGCAGAGATGAGCCCCCACGCCCACCTCAGGCCAAGGACTGGGGTTCTTGCCTTCTTCCTTTTGGGGGCGATGCCAGCATTTTCACCCTGGCAACAGAGGGTCCTCCTGGCCCAGGACGGGTCCTAGGGGGTGGACACAAAGGGATGTTCAGTCTGCCACAGAGGGGATCCGGGTCCTTGGCCGGCCTGGAGGGGAGAAGCCCTGGCCACTCCTCATGTGGATGTAACTGGTTTTCTTCCCTCTCTCTCCCTCCCTCTTTTCCTCCCTCTCTGCCTGTTTCTGTGTCCCACCCCTGCGCATTCCTTCCCCTGCCCACCCTACTCTGTTGCCTGCGGCTCTTGGGGGCCCCCCATTCTTCCACCTTCCCTTCTGCACCTGGTCCTGCCTGCTTTCTCGCTGTCTGCCCCAGGAGGTAGGTACACACCCCGTCCTGCCCCTCAACACTAGACTGGGAGGGGACAGGGAGGAGAGGGCTGGGGGCTCGGGCTCCTGGGCCTGGGCTGACAGGCTTAGGAAGTGTGGAGCCCCAAGCTTGGGGTGCACCGATTCCTGGGGTCCAAGTGATTCCTGGGGCCCAAGCACGCCTGTCCCTGGCTTGCCTGTCTCTTCGCATGCACTGGCTTTGTCTTAGGCCCTGAGAACCTCGCCTTTCCTGCTCTCGCTCTGCCTCTCCCCCTCCCTCCCTCCCAGAGGCCCTGTCCCCCCGTTGAGCCCAGGCCCCCTCCCGCCCCTTCCCTTTCAGGGGGCCGGGTGAAGACATGGAAGCGGCGCTGGTTTATCCTCACAGACAACTGCCTCTACTACTTTGAGTACACGACGGTGAGGGTGGACCTGGGCTGGCCTCTGGGGTCCTGGGAGGAGGGGCTGGGGGTCTGGGCCCCTGGGGCTGAGCAAGGAGGGGCTGGGGTGAAGATCTGGAAGTCTAAGTTGGACAGAACTTAGACGCTTCCAACACGCTTCCTCAGGACAAGGAGCCCCGAGGAATCATTCCCCTGGAGAATCTGAGCATCCGAGAGGTAGATGACCCTCGGAAACCGGTAAGAGCCTGTCTACACCCCTTCCCACCAAGGTTGGGGGACTCCCATGGCCTCAGCTTTCCCTCCTTTCTCCCCAGAACTGCTTTGAGCTTTACATCCCCAACAACAAGGGGCAGCTCATCAAAGCCTGCAAAACAGAGGCAGATGGCCGGGTGGTCGAGGGGAACCACATGGTGTATCGGATCTCGGCCCCCACGCAGGAGGAGAAGGACGAGTGGATCAAGTCCATCCAGTGAGCCTGAGCTCTGGAGTCTTGGGGACCCAGGCCCCTGGGCCTGAGGGAGGAGGAGGAGGATGGGCGCCTGGACCCCCGAGTCGGAGGGAGGGAGGGAGGGCTGGGGCCTGAGTCTTTGGCCTTCATCCTGGGATCCCTCCCTTTCTGCAGGGCAGCTGTGAGTGTGGACCCGTTCTACGAGATGCTGGCGGCGAGAAAGAAGCGGATTTCCATCAAGAAGAAACAGGAGCAGCCCTGACCCCCTGCCCCCAATTCCATTATTTATTAGGAGCTGCCCCGCCTGGGTGGCCGGACCCCTGGGCTTGGGGCTGTGGATCATGGTTCCCTGTTTGGAAAAGTCACCATCTGTAGCTCCTCTCTTGTTATTTGTAATTAACATGCTGTTGGTAATCTTATTAATTATTTAACCACTCGGCCTGCGGACCTGCTCATTTCCTAGGGTTGACAGAGCTGAGGTGTGGGTAGAGCCAGTCCACTTGGCAGGGGCGGGGGGCGCGGGCCTGTCACAGAGACCTGGGCCTGCCTGGTTCTGCTCCCGGCGCTGGAGGGAAAGGCACTGTCTGAGTGTGGCCCCACGGGGCCTGTCCTAGATGGACACCCTGAACCCTGGTTTCACCCTGAACCCTGCGGGGGTGGAGCCAGTGGCGGTGATTACGGTGGGAGTTAGTTAGTGTCTAGTTGGAATTGGCCATCCCAGGGGATAGGGTTTAGAGTGCAGGGATGCAGGGCCCGGGTCTAGCATTCATTCTAGATATTACTTGACAGCTAGTTATACTACGACCATCAGCTAGTCCCATCTTTGCTGTCCTCTGGCTCATGTCTTTTAACAAGCAGCAAATAATATCCGATGGGGTTGTGAGCTGTGTGTGCCCACTGCTTTGAGGGAAACCTAGAGGTGGAAGTACTCATTCTGGGAGGGTTGGGGAACTGTGGGTCCTGGGTGCAGCAAGTGTGAGGCCTTTGCTGATGGATGTCCCTGAAGTGGGCTGGGGCAGTCACAGATGGTGCCCTGGGGTTCCGGGTTAGTGCCATTGGGCCAGGTTTCTCTGCCCCCCACGAGGTCAGCCTTCTCTGGACGACGTTGAATTTCCAAGATGGGAAATTCAGATGCAACTGAGGAGTTGCATTTTGAGCGTCTCTTTTCCCAGGAATCAGACAGCCTCAGAAATGTGAGGACCGACTGTTTGAAAGTGCGATCTTGGCGTGTGGGACACCCTTGAGTCCTCGATTTGGGCCTGTGCCCTTTTGCCCTCCAGTTGGGGTATGCTGGTGTCTCCAAAGAACAAGGGCTGTGGATCCCGAAAAGGGCGGCTTGGCAGGTCGGGAGACCTCGGGTCACCCTCCCACACCCTCCTTTGAGCTGGGAAACCCCTAAGAGGAAACTACAACTCGTGGCAGGGGCTCTGGGGCCAAGATGCGCCTGTCGCCACAGGCGTGCCGGCGGGAATTGTGGTCCCGGCCACTGCGTCTCGGAGGTGTCGCCCCCGTTGAGTACCGTGGCCGGGTGGGGCGCTCCCCAGTCTCGGGCCTCTGTCCTGCCCAGCCCTTGGCCACGGGCACCGCCGGCCTGAAGGGCCCCGCAGCGCAATAACACCGCCACCCGGCCTGTGGCGCGACCGCCCCGGCGCGCTCGGGGGGCCGCGACTCCCGGCAGGCCTTGCGGCCACAGCGGGCGGGCCCGTGTCGGGCTTCCTGGGAGTTGTAGTTCCTGGAGACTCCAGGCCCCGAGGGCGGATGGGAAATGGAGTTCCAAATGAGAAAGAGGAATTCCCAAAGGTCCCGGGGAAATGAAATGAAGCTTCGACCCACGACGGTCCCTGCGTAAACGGAGGTCTCAGCGCTATCTCACTCCTTCCTGCCTGCCCCGCGGCGTGATCGCGCAGCCGCTGCACGGTTGACGAGGTCCGAGGGCAGGCATGGGCCTGGTGAGGTGGCCCGTCAGCCGTGGGAGGGACTTGGGGTGTATTCTCAGCAGGATGGGGAGCCCTCCAAAGGCGTGAAGCAGGCGCCACGTGTTTGGATTGAGGTTGTGGGAGGGGCCTCTGCCTGGGCCACCGGGCATTTCCAGTTTAATTTGGCCAAAGCGGAACTATTGATTTTGCCCCTAAAATATTCCCTTTCCACAATCTCAAAGCATCATGGTTCACCAGCTGACCCAACCATCAATCAGCAGGTCCTGCTGGCTCCTCTTTCAAGACATCTGCGCCGGGTGGGTGCACTTTGCTGCAAGGAGAATAATTTGGAGGCAAGCAGGGTGGAAGTGTACCCAGGTGCACTGCTCCCCAAAACTCGCATTGAAATTTGACCCCCAATGTGACAGTGTTGGGAGGTGGTCATGGGGGCTGATCTGGCATGGATAGATTAATGCCCTCCTCCTGGGGCAAGTGAGTTCTTGCTTTCTGGAATTGGTTTGCTTTCCCTTGCTTCCTCTTCCCTTGCGATCTCTTTATTTTTTGGGGACAGAGTCTCACTCTGTTGCCCGGGCTAGAGTGCCGTAGCATCAGCCTAGCTCACAGCAACCTCAAACTCCTGGGCTCAAGCAATCCTCCTGCCTCAGCCTCCCTAGTAGCTGGGACTACAGGCATGTGCCACCATGCCCGGCTAAGTTTTTCTATATATTTTTAGTTGGCCAATTAATTTCTTTCTATTTTTAGAAGAGTCAGGGTCTCGCTCTTGCTCAAGCTGGTTTTGAGCTCCTGATCTTGAACGATCCTCCCTCCTCGGCCTCCCAGAGTGCTAGGATTACAGGTGTGACCCACCGAACCCAGCCCCCTGCAATCTCTTTCCACGTCTTGCTCCCTGCTCCCAGCCTAAGGGTGGCTCTCACAAGATGCACCTGCCCGACCTTGAACCTTCCAGCCATCAGAATCTGAGCTAAATAGGCCAGGCATGGTGGCTCACGCCTGTAATCCTAGCACATTGGGAGGCTGAGGCAGGAGGATCACTTGTGTTCAGGAGTTCAAGACCAGCCTGAGTAAAAGCGAGACCCCTGTCTCTATTCAAAAATACAAAAGAAATGATCTGGCGTGGTGGTGGGCATCTATAGTTCTAACTACTGAGGAGGCTGAGACAGGAGGGTCGCTTGAGCCCAGGAGTTTAAGGTTGCAGTGAGTTACGATGATGTCATTGCACTCTACCCAGGCAACAGAGCAAGACTCTGTCTCAAAAAAAAAAAAAAAAAAAAAAAGAATCTGAGCTAAATAAACCTCTTTTCTTTATAAATTCCCTAGCCTCAGGTATTCTGTTATATTAATAGCAGAACTAAATCGACTAAGACATGAGTTGAATTGTGTCCCTCCAAAATTTATATTAAAATCCTAACCCTTGGCATCTCAGAATATGGTCTTAGGAAATAGGGCCATTGCAGATAAAATTAGTGAAGATGAGGTCATTAGTGTGGGCCCTAATCCAATATGACGTGTGTTCTTATAAAATGGGGAAATTTGGACGCAGAGGCAGACACGAGAGGAGAAGGCCGTGTGGCTGTGAAGGCAGAGATCGGGGCGATGCATCTGCAAGCTGAGGAATGCCAGAGATTGCCAGCACCCACCAGAAGCTCTCGGAAGGGCCTAGAACAGACACGAGCCCTGCTGACACTGGTCTTGCATTTCTAGCCTCCAGAACTGGGAGGAAACAAATTTCTGTGGGTTAAGCCACCCAATTTGAGGAGCTTTACGTCAGCCCTAGAGAACTAATAGGCTGCTCCTCCCTCCCCTGAGACCCAAGGGGCCATGCCCCAGCCCCTCCTCCCTCGGACCCCGGGTTCCAGCCCTCGCTGTTCCCTGGCCTGGTTCAGGCCGCATCCACCCTGGCAGCCACGTCCCAAGATCAGCTCAGGCACCACCAGGCGTACCAGCAGTGACAGGATCACGAAGAGAGGCTCACACCTTATCCTCTCACACGCCTTTCCCCAATCCCCCAGGACTTACATGTGACCCTAACGCCCTTATCACCTTAATTCCTAAGCTGGAGTCCCTAGCATCCCAGCCGGGTGCCCACCTTTTCCCCTTCCCTCTTCCCCCATCTAAACTGCATCCCTCAGATACGTCAGTGGGTCTTCTGGTCCCAAGGTGACGGGGCACAGGTCAAGGCCAAGTGATCAGAGGGGCAAGGACAGAGCCAGACACAGGGAAACAGGCAGACGGAGGCAGAGACAGTCCAGGAGAAACTGAGAGACAGAAGCCCAGGCAGAAACAGTAAGAGAAAGATGACAGGGACAAGGAGGCAGACAGGGAGGGAAAAGTACAGGCAGGGAGGAGATCAGACAAAGAAACAGAACTAGACATAGAATTAGACACGGAGGAGGAGGCTGCGACTTGGACGGGGAGACAGGAAAACACAGATCAGGTGGGGACCAAAACTGGGGCAGCGGGAGACAGGCAGCTAAAGGGACAAAAACAAGGAAGAGTGAAAGGGACAGAGTGGTTATGGAGAAGACAAGAAGTGAGAATGTCAGGGAGGTGAACATGGAGAAAGAGGTAAACTGAGGCAGAGCCACATGGACAGTGAGGTGGCCCCTGACCTTTGGGGAACCGGAAGTTCCGATCCAAGGTGTGTGAGATATTGTCGTGACCCAGTGTGGGGGTCGGCAGGTCATTTCTGGGCTCCCACCCCGCCAGCCCCCAGCACCACTACAGCTCCTGGCCACCACCACAGGCTGTCACCTATCCCAAGCCTTGTGGCTGCCCCTGGCCCCTGAAGCCATCAGTGGAGGCTGCCGCTGAAGTCCAGCGACACACACACCAGACCCAGAGCGGGACGGGGACAAGCAGGGAAGCTGGTTCTCGCTGCCTGGGCATTTCCACCCTCTGAGCCTTGCTGTCCAGTCGGCCAGGCAGCACCATGAAGATGGGGACTCCTCCTGGGTGGCACTCGCTCCCTGCATCCCCCCTCCCCACCTCCCAAAACACACGCAGGCCCCACGTTCCTCCAAAAAGTTGTTTTTGTCTTTTTTAAATAATGTGAAAATGCCACGCGAAGGTTTACCAGAGGCCCCTCCAGGGGCCGGGCTGGGGGGGGGAGGGGAGACGCAAGATGGGGGGTCCAGGTCCCCGAAGCCTGCGGCCCCTGCCTGGGGCCGGGAGCAGGTGAGGAGGGACCTCCGCTGTGCCGAGGGGCTCCAGGCCCAAAAGAGTTCAGTTCAGTTCCGAGAAAGGTGACTCTCCAGGGAGGGGCGAGGGGCTTCCTGCCTCATTTGGCACCGAGGGGGTCCGGGGGGTCAGGGGAGCCATCGGGGGGCTGGGGGGCGGGGGGCCTGGGCCTCCCGTTTGGCACATGGTTGGGGAGGGGGAGGGCCCAGCCTCGGGGGCCTCCCCGGAGGCGGCGTCTGCGGTGGTGGCAGTGGCTCCGTCGTCCACAGAGGATTCTACTCTCAGCCCCTCTTCTGGGGGTGCAGCGGGGTCAGGCCTTCGGGGAATCAGTTCTCCACGGGGCCTGGGCATGGAGAGAGTGGAGAGGGACATGAAATTCCTGGAGGAACAGGACGCCACAGCAGGCTCCTGGCTTCCAACTTACTCAGAGTGACAGCAAAGCCCTCCTGGTGGGCCACAGGCCTGCGTGACCCACTCTGCCCTCTCTGTCCTCCCCTACCCCTCTTCCTCCCCGTGGCTCCAGCCGCAGGGGCCTCCTCGCTGTTCCTCTAATGCTGCGAGCACAGTCCTACCCCCGGGCCTTTGCACTTGCTGCTCTCGCCACCTGGAACATTCTTCCCAAGTAACCCAGGCCCACGCTGCAATATCCCCTTCCCCAGCCATTCTGAGTCCCTGCAGTGAGCCCTGAAGCCCAGTCATTAACCTCATTTCTCGTTTCTCACTCTGGGAGGCCCCCAGACCTTGTAGAACAGCTTCCTGTCTGCCTGCCTTCCCTGATGGCGCCTCTGCCCTCCCGAGACTGGAATGGAAACCCCACCATTCCACAGATGCAGAAAACCAAGGTCTCCCCGAGGGCCACACACCAGGCTCGCTTACTCTCTACCGGGTGCTTCTTCCCTGCAGGATCTGGGCCAAGCCGACACCCTCCTTCCTTGTCCCTGAGCCTCAGTTTCCCTCTTTAAATCGGAGGCATGACCTTCGTTTCCTTTTCAAAGGAGCGGGGAGACTTTGGGATATGTGGCATCACTTAGCACCCAGCACTCAGGGGACAGAACCAGGCTGAGCACGGAAGGGAGGACTCCGCCCGGGCCCCCACGGCATGTCCTGGGAGACAGACGGGCTCGGCGGCTGCCCAGCCCACGCTGCAGCAGGAATATTTGTTGACTGAGTGCAGGGATCTGGGGTTTCACATGATTGGGCCCTCCGTCTCTTCTCCTGGTGATTAAAGGTGAAGTCATCCTCGCTTGCTGGCCCTGCTAGCCTCTGCCCTGACTCACCACTTGGCTGGTGTCCCCACGCCCTAGAACCCACCCCACCTTGTCTTCACAGGGGCCCCGAGATGGGGGCCTCAGGGAGGAAGTGACATTTGGGGTGAGGCCTGAGGATGCAGCCAAGTGAAGAATGAGTAAGCCCCCAGTCCTGTCCCTCCTGCCCTCGTGTCTCTCTGCCCTGTCCCCCACCCCACCCCACCCGGCCACTCCTACGGCCCTGTCTCCCTATCCTCTTCCTCCTGGCCCCAGCTTCCCAGCTTCCACTCTCTCTTTTCCTCAGCCCCTACATGGCCCCAGAGGGGTCTTCCTACACTCAATGTTGCCCCCGCCCCACCCCTGCTTATAGTCCTCCATGGCTCCCTAGTGCCCCCAGGGCGAGGTTCCAGCCCTCAGCCCACCTAAGCCCTACCTGGTCTGCCCTGTGGGCTCTCGCCTCACCCTCCCATGCTCTCTAAGCAACCCCGGCCGCATCGATGTCCCTTCTGTTCCTTGAACTGGCAAGCTCTGTCCTGCCTCGGGCCCAGTGTGCAAGCTGTCCCCTTCCCCTTCACCTAGTTAATGACAACCAACCCTCCCGGTCCTTCTTAAAAGACGCTTCTACCGGGGAAACAAAGCCCTTTTCTCTTGTCATCTGCTTTCGCAGCACCCCTGCACCTGCCGTCCTGTGTTTGCGGTGGCGCCGTCCCGACTGCGACTGCGTGTGCAGGGCCCGCCCGTCCCGCCAGGCGCCGATCCCCTGCGCCGAGCACAGCGCCCGCGCGCGGCGGATGCTCGGGGAACAGCTACTTAATTAAGCGCAATAACAGCTCATGGCTAGAGACCCCGGCCCGTGCTGCACACACGGCAGGATTAAGCCATTTAATCCCCTCAGCAATCTTATGGGCTAGATTCTGTTATCGTTCCCATTCTACAGACGAGGAAACTGAGGCACATCGAGGGAAAGCGCCTTGCCCCAGGTCACGCAGCTGAGACATGGCAGGGCCAATACCCGGACTCAAGCAAGGTTTGGGGCAGCGGGAATGAAACTCCCTGAAAAGCTCCAGTCCCGCCTTCGACCTGAGCTCCCTTCCCGGGAACTGTTCTCCGGATCGGCAGCAGGGGGCAGCAGAGAGCCCGCCCGCGCCAGTGCCGCGGCGCGAGCCCCGCCTGTACCCTCGGCTCCCTCCCGACGGTGGCCTCCGCATCGGCACGCTCAGACGCTCAGGGTGGCGTGACACCTTCCCAAGGCGGCTGCGGACTAGTGGTCTGGCGGGTGTGAAGCGCCTCAGGAGAGGAACCTGACGAACGTCGACTACTGGAGGGGGCCCGGACTCAGGCGGGGCACCGGGGGTTTGAATTCTGGTGCCCCACTCCTCTCTGTGCCTCAGTTTCTCCTTTGTAACTGGGGACGAGACTGGAATCCACCCCCATGGGGCCGTAGTGAGGATTAAATGGGTTAAAATGGGGCAAGCGCCGTGCAGGGTCTACGTGGGGGCCGGCTCCTAGCAGCAGGAGGACCGTCGTCACCGCACCCCCTGGCCGTGTCCCCTGCTCTGGTCCGCACTACCCAGCTGTGAGCACGCGGTCTCCTCTGTCCTCGTCCTGCCTCTGGCCAAGGTGCCCCCCAAGCGGAGGTGGGATCAGGATCCGGCAAGTACCAGAGCAGAGTCCGAGCCCAGAGACGGGATAAAGACGGGCAAAGTCGGGGGAAACTGAGGCTTGGGGCGAGCGCCTGCCTGCCCAAGACCCTCTGGTGAACACTGCCTGGCCTCGGCTGGTTCCAGAGCCGGCGCGGTGTAGGTGGTGACTGACGGGGAAGGAAGAGACTGCGGGGAGCGAGGCAGGGAAATTCAAGCGTGGGGACAGGAAGGGGGCGACAGAGACGGGCAGAGGCGGGGCAGGGCCGAGGGCCTGAAGCACATACCTGCGGGCCGGGCGTCGGGGGCCCGGGCGGGGGGCCCCGGGGTCTCCAGCGCAGGCGAGACGGAGAAGCGGGAGAAGCACAGGGGGGGCCCGGGCGGGGGGAGGAGGGGGAAATCCTCCGCCCACTCGAAACTGCCTCCTGGGGGCGCGCGGAGGACAGAAAGCCGTCAGACCCTCACACGCCCGCGCCCCCAGCCCCAACTTCCGCCCCGCCCCTCCCCTGGCCCCGCCCTTCCCCTGGCCCCGCCCCGCGCCAGACCCCGCCCCGCCCTCCGGCCCCGCCCCGCCCTCCGGCCCCGCCCCGCCCCGCGCCAGACCCCGCCCCCAACTCGGCCCCGCCCCTCACCAAAGCCGCTGTCGTTGCTGGGAAACCCATCTCCGGGGGTGGCGGGGTGGGGAGGCGTCGGGGGCGCTGGGGGCGCTGACAGGTCCGTGTCCCCCTCGGGGGGGCCCTGGACGCTCAGCTCGTTGGTTGGCGTCTCCTGTGAAGGCAGATTGCGGGGAGCCAGAGGAGACGAGCCGTTACCACCCACCGCACCCCCCAAACAACACACCCGCTGACATTTCTGCATCTCCGGACACCCCAATTTATAATCACCGACTCGCGCTGTCTGGAGCAGGGGCTGGAGCCCTAATCTGGCTTCGAAGCCTCGGGCATCTCTTGGCCAGAGGCTCCTTACCTGACTGCGGAGCCCCGCGCACGGGTGTTCAGCCCACCGCGGGGATTCTCTCCTCGCTCCCTAAGGCGCCTCCACAGAAGCCCCCAGCCCGACACCATCTCTGCCAGCCGCGCGCCGTCTCGGCCAGCCCCGCCTGCCTCTGCGACCTAGGCCGCAGGCGTCCAAGTTTGGGCCCAGGACCGCCTGATCCTACGGCCCTCCAAACCCCTGCTCCATCCTGCGCCACGGCACGCGGGGGGCGACGGCAACGCCGCAGCAGTGCACCTGCTCCAGCCATCCAAGTCCCACCCGTTTGTCCCAGTGGCCCAGGCCCCAGCCCTCGACCCTGTTCTCATTCATGTCATGATCTCGTCCCAGGGTGCCCGCCCCAGGCTCATCTAGGTGTGCCCCAGTCCATAAGCGCCGCCTCGCCCACCCTTTTCTCCTCAACACTATCCCCGGTTACTCTAGACAGAATCCTCAACCCCCCAAGTCATTAGGCCCGCCCACCCTTGACCCCACCCCAAAATGTATTGACACTACCTGCCGCATCTCTTAATGCCCCCTGCAGCCCAGCCATCCATGGCTCCTCCCTGGTGGGTAAGATCTGCCCCAGCCTGAGCCAGCCTGGTCAGCACACTCTGGCCCAAATCTCACTAGGCTCCGCCCACAGCATGCAGGCCACGCCCCAATCCTCTTCTACACTTTCTACCACTCGGGGCTCGAGTACTTGACCACCAAGGTAGGCACCCCCTTTCCTTCCAGATGCGCCCTCACTCTCCAGGCCTCTCCTGCCCCGTCTCAGGCCCCGTCCTCACCCCGTCCCGCCCGGCTCTAGGATCCGCCCAGCCTCTCGGCTCCGCCCCAACGCAGGCCCCGCCCTCACATTCAGGCCTCGGCCCATTCTTCCTAGTCCCGCCCCATTTCCCGGACCCGTCTTTCCCCAAGCCCCGCCCCTCCCGGTCGGCCCCGCCCAAGGCTCCGCCCCCAACTCCAGCCTTGGCCTTCCTCCAGGCCCCGCCCCTGCCATAGACCCCGCCCACCGGGCCCCGCCCACCGGGCCGCGCCCCGCCCCGCGCGCTCGGGTCAGGCACCTGGTCGAAGAGGTAGACGGTCACGTCCCCGTGGAAGGAGACCATCTTGCGCTTCCTCTCCAGCTCGCTGTCCTCTGGCTCGTCGGCCCCGCGCGGAGACTTGAGCAGCCCCCGCAGAGGGCGCGCCGCGTCCGCGTCGGCGCTGCTCACCACGACGGGCACCGGGGCTGCCCGCGCCCTCCCGGGGCCCCGCGGGCCCGCCGCCGCGCCCGAGGCCGCCGCCTCCTCGTCCTCCTCCTCGTCCTCGTCCTCGTCCTCCCCGTCCTCCTCCGCCGACCCCGGCGCCCCCGCCCCGCCGGCCTCCCCGCCAGCAGCCCCGGCGTCCGCGCCCTCCCACGGCGGCCGCCGCGGGCCCGGCCCCGGGAACGGCGTGAGCGTGAGCGGCGGCAGCGCCAGCGAGAGCCGGGAGCGCTTGGCTGTGAGGGGAGAGACCCGGTGAGCCCCTGTCCTCGGGGAAACTGAGGCAGGCCTTCCCACCTAGCCGCGTGGCCTCAGCCGCACCCCTCCGAGGACTGCAGGCTGCACCGGGGCCCTTCTCCACCCCGCGCTCGCCCCAGCCCACGGGGCCTGAGCGCCCTGGGCCTGCTGGTGCCCCGTCCGTCCTCGCTCCTGTGGCTTGGCCTCCATCCAGCCACATGGCCCCTCCCCCGTTCCTCCCACCTCCAAGCCTTCGCACATGCTGTTCCCTCTGCCTGGACCCCCTTTCCTAGCGCAAGTCCTGCTCATCCTCCTGCTGGGGCTTTCAGAGCCGGCAGCCATCCGTCCCCCAGGAGGTCAGGGGCGCCCACTCCGAGCTCCATACCACTGAACTGTCCTTCTGAGCAGGCTATCTCAGAGTGTAACTATGTTTCTGTGGCGTTTGCATTAGTGTCTGCCTCGCCACAGAACAGGGACTCGGTCTGGTTCATTCACAGCCAGTTTCTAGGCGCCAAGCACATAGGAGTACTAAGTTAACATGTGTGGAATTAATATCACACACAATGCTGTGTGACATTCACCAAGGTACTTCCCCTCTCTGGCCCTCCACTGCCAAACTAGGATACCCAACCATCTACAGGCCCTTTCTCTGCCCTGAGACTCCCCGATCTCAGCCTGCTGGGAAGCGAAGGACTTTAGGCCCCTGGACGAGGAAACCTGGCTTGGAATCCCAAGCCTGTCCTGCTCAGTTGCTTGCTGTGTGTCCCTGGGCAAACAGATCCACCTCTCTGAGCCTCAGTCTTCATTGGCAAATAAATAGGGGCCACTCAATCCTGCATTAGCGCACAAGCAAACCGTGTGCCAGGCCCTGTGGGGGGCCGTGGTGGGATGAGAGGAGGGGCAGGGCGACAGATGGATATGGACAGGGTCACTCTCCTCCTCTCATTCTCTCTACTACAGTTTCACTGACCTTTGGCCAAGCTAGTGCCCATCTCAGTGCCCTCTACCTGGAACACTCCCCCCCCATGTCCACCTGCTTCACCCCTCCTTTCCTTCACACCTGCTCAAAAGTCACCTGGTTGAGGCCTTCCCTGATCAACCATCTCAGGGTGATGGGGTTATGGGGGATGTTGGATAGAGGGAGCTATCAGGGGCTGTGGGGACCTGGATAAAGAACAGGGCAACACAATCTGGGAGGCCGAGGCGGGCAGATCGCTCAAGGTCAGGAGTTGGAAACCAGCCTGAGCAAGAGCGAGACCCCATCTCTACTAAAAATAGAAAGAAATTAATTGACCAACTAAAAATATATATATATAAAAAAATGAGCTGGGCATGGTGGCACATGCCTGTAGTCCCAGCTATTCAGGAGGCTGAGGCAGGAGGATCGCTTGAGCCCAGGAGTTTGAGGTTGCTGTGAGCTAGGCTGATGCCACAGCACTTTAGTCTGGGCAACAGAGTGAGACTCTGACTCAAAAAAAAAAAAAAAAAGAAAAAAAAAAAAGAAAAAGAAAAAAAAAAGAACAGGGCAACAATGAGAAATCAGGAAGGCTTTCCAGGGAAGGGGAAATTTGGGTGGGGTCTTGAAGGATGAATAGGAGTTCACTAAGTGAAAAAAAAAAAAAAAAAAAGCAGGCCATTCCCTGCCTCTTCTCACCCAGCAACCCTAATCCAACCCTTATCCTCTGAGGCAGCTTAGCTGCTCATCCTGTAACATTCTCATACTGCCCAGGGTCTTTCCTGAAACATCTGGTCACAAATTTCCCAAAACAATCTCAAGGAAGTATTAGAGTTCTACCACTGAGGGCTTTGAGGGAGGAAAGTCTTGCGTTCAGTCTCCTGCCTGACCCTTACCCACTGAGCCGCAGGCTGCTCTGGTAGGTGGAGATGACAACCCTTCCTCAAGTGTGGCTATGAGGTTGCCAGTATAACACTGGACCCAGCCATTTGGAACTTTCATACCAGTATTAAGGAAATCGGGCCTCGCAGAGACTCTGCTGGGACCATAAACTCTATGTTCACATCTAAACAGAAGCTGTCTACCTTTACCCTCCATTTATATTCTCTTAAATAGTTCCCTCTGTGGCAAAACATTTCCTGTGCCCTTACCGAAACTCCCATTTCACAGAAGGCATTTCTACATCGACACCTTCCAGCTCACCAGTCCCATGGCTGGTGGGTCAGGTCACAGCAGGGTCTGAGACTCCCCGGGGCCCTTGGACAGCTCAGGGCCTGGCACAGAGCAGGCCTGGCACACTGGATAGATGTCTTAGCTCGTTGGAAAGTTTAAACCAGAGATCACATCCATCCTGGCAGCACGGGGCACCTGGCCCACCCACAGACAGGCTTTGCTTCCACTTGGTTGCAACCAGTTAAAAACCCCAGAGCTCTGGTTTACAAGGGAAAAGTAGCAGATTTGGCAACACCGGGTGGGCATTCCTCAGTAGTGGCTGCCCCCTCTAGACAAGGCATGGTCTCCTCGGTCCCCTCCCTGTACCTCTTTCTGCCCACTTCGTCCACTTGCCTGTCCTGCGAGGCCCCTGTGGGCATCTGCCTTTGAGATCCCCGGTGTGCAGCAATGGCGGCAGTAATAAAAGCAGGTGCTTACTGAGTCCCCGGTACTGGGTTAAGTGCTTTGGAAGTCCTAACTCGTTTAACCTTCACAAGCACCCTAGAGGTGGGTGCTACCCTTGCCATCTGTTTCTGGGAGACGGGGAAACTGAGACACAGAGCAGTAAGGACGTTTGCCCAAGGGCAGAGCTAGCAAGGGACAGAGCCCGGCTCTGAGCCCAGGGGGTGCGGCTCCCCGGCCTGCGTGGCCGCCACCAGCCTGACCCGCACCCGCGGCCGCGGCTCGCCCCTCGCACACCTGGGAGGACCAGAGCTCCCCCAGCCTCACCTTTGATCTGCTCGCTGTTCCCCTGAGGGGGTCCCAAGTCCAGGAACAGCCGTGGCATCTCGGGGCCCTTCCTCTCGGGCTTGGGGGGGTCCCCGTCTCCGCTGGGTGCCGTGTCTCCGCCGGCCCTGCTGTCTGGGGCCCCGGGCTCTCCCTCGGGTGCCCCCTCCGGCCTGGCTCTCGGGGGCGCTGGCTCCGGCCTCCTCGGCTGCGTCTCCGGCGGCGGCGGCGGCAGCGGCTGCGGCCTCATGTTGTCTCCCCATCCGGCCTTTGCGTCCACGCCGCTTCCGGGGCCGCCGCCGGGCGCCATCCCCGTGCCCACCAGGGCTCGGGCCCCACTCCCGAGGTCCAGCCTCCCAGCCCCGGGGGCTCTCGGCGCCCCCCCAGTCTCGTGGGCTTTCCTCTCGGTCCCGGGTTCCAGTGTCCCGTTCTTGGGGGCTGGGCCAGGGGGGCCAGGGGCTGTCTCCCCGCCGTTCCGGGACGAGGCCGCCGTGCCGGGTGCAGGGGCTCTCTCCAGCGAGGTCTCTGGGGCTGGCCCCGCGGTCACGGGGGCTGGACCCCCACTCTCGGGCATCTTCTCCCAGGGCCCTGGGACTCTCCAAGGCCCAGTCTCTGGCGGCCTCTCCGTGCTCCTGGGGAACCTCAGGCCCCCATTCTCTAACACCTTCTCCCCGCTCTTTGGGGGTGTCAGTCCCCCATTCACCAGCACCTTCTGCCCGGCCTCTGGGGACCTCAGCTCCCCATTCTCCAGCGCTTTCTCCTCCCTCCTTGGGGGTGTCAGCTCCCCATTCTCCAGCACTTTCTCTTCTCTCTCTGGGGACCCCAGGCCCCCATTCTCCGCTGCTTTCTCCTCGATGCCCGCCTTCTCCGCGGTGGCCGCCTTCCCCTCGATGTCCGGGGCTCTCTGTCCCCCGTTCTCCAGCACTGTCACCCCGTTCACGGGGAGGCTCAGGCTTGGGGCTTGCTTCCCGTTGCGCAAGACTGTCGGGTCCTTGTTCAGGCCCGGGACTTTCTCTCTGTTCCCGGGGCCTCTCCCCACCTTCCTGGGTCCTGTCTCCCGGCCGGTCGCCCCCTTCTCCCCTAGGAGGTTCCTTGTCACGTCCTCCCTCAGGGACATCAGCAGCTGCTCGGTGCTCACTTGAACCACGAAGGTTGGCTTCTCCTGGTTCCCTGGGAGCGGACCCGGGTCTGGAGGTGGCCGGGGCGCTCCTGGGTCGGGTGGCTCGGGGGGAGCCCGCGGCCGAGGGACCCCTTCCTCCTCGGCCGCCCCCCCACCTGGGAAGGCTCCCTCGGGGGAAAAAGGGGTCTCTGTCTCGTAGCCGCTGTCCCCCGGCTTGGGGCCCGGAGATGACAGGCCTGAACCGGGACTGGCCACGGCCGAAGGAGGATCGGGGGATACAGCCGAGTCCGCGGGGGCCCGAGGAGGTGGCGGCGGGGGGGGGGGAGCGGGAGGTGGCCCCCGCCCGGGGTACTGGGGCGCCGCCGCCCCCATAAGGGGGTCCAGAAACTCGGGGGGGGCCGAAGCGGGGGGGTTCAGGGGTAAGTCGGCCAGGGAACCCCTTTCTGCCCGTAAGGATGAGTCGTCCTCTGGGGGGTGGGGACAGCCAAGGGCGGGGTGGCCCCCCCAGCCAGCGACGGCGTCCCCCCGCTCCAGTGGCAGGCAGGAGCAGGCCCCCTCTCGGCTGCACAGGGGGCAGGGTAGGGGGCCCCGGCGGCTTGGGCCACCCCCAAGGCTGCTGCTGTCTTCCCCTGGGGAGCTGCCCTCCTCCTCCTCTTCCTCCTCCTCTGCCCACGGGGCGGTGCCCCGCTCCCCCAGTACCTCGGCAGGGTCTCCAGCCAGGGTCTCTCCAGCGCCCCGGCCCTCGGGGTCCCAGCCACTCAGCAGGAAGCTGCCTGACCCTGAGGACTGGGCCGGGAAGGGCCGGGGCGCAGGGAAGAGGGGGGAGGCCCAGGTTTCGGACACCAGCTGGGGGACCTCGGAGGGGGCCTGGGGGGCCTGAGGGGCGGGCACCCCTGGGTCCAGGGGGTCCCAGTCATTGGGGAAGAGGGGCTCAGGGGGGGAGCCATGCTCCTCCAGGCGGATGTAGTACTCGCTGCTCACTGAGGGGCTGCGGGCGCTGATGACCGGCAGCACGCTGGGAGTGGACATCGCCTCGTAGAAAGGGTTGGAGGGGTTGCCATGGGGGGCTGGGGGCGCGGATGCCGGCTGCCAGGGCTGTGCACCCCCACCCCGGCCAGCCCCACGCCGGGCCTTCTCCCACAGGCACTCGAGGTTGAGGCCACGGCTGCTCTCGGTGACTGTGAGCACATCATCAGGGTCAGCCCCAGGGAAGCCATCCAGAAGGGGGAATGGCGAGGAGAGGGTCCCGGGGCGGGGCGCACTGTGCGCGGGGGGCCAGGGCCAGGGGAAGGGACCATCTCGGGGTGGGGGTGGCGGGGGCGGGGGCCGGGGTGGCCGCTCAGAGAGCAAGTAGGTGAGCTGCAGCTGGAGATCGGAGGCCGAGGGGCGCTGGGCAGGTGGCCGCCAGCAGGATTGCAGGATGTCATACCTGGAGTGAGAGGACAGGAGTGAGCAGGGCAGAGACCCAGGGAGGGGACAGAGACCCAGCTATGGGGACAGAGACCCAGAGAGGGAGTAACAGGAGGGCAGAGATTCAGAGGGAGGTAACGGGCTGGGGGAGCAGACTGAGACCATGGAGGGTGACAGGGACCTGGAGGAAGAGAGGGCAGCAAAGCAGATGTGAGGAAATGATGGCCAGGGTGGTGTCCTGTTTGGGCTGTGAGTTTTGGCATCAGAGACAAGTAAGCAACAGGAGTTTTTCAGAGTTAGTTAAACTTTGGTTTAAATCGCAGCTCTGCCACTCCCTGCCTCAGTTTCCACCCTTCAAGTACCAGATGCTGGCAGAGGGGCTAGGGACGTCCCCTCTTCACTCTTGAGAGGTGTGGCGAGGCGGGCGAGTGAGACTGTGGGTGTTGTGGGAACCGGGGCAGGTGCTGGGACCATGTGGGCGGGATGTAGGGGTCGGGGTCCTGGGGGGGGCAGCCCTCACCAGTAGTCTGCATAGGGCAGCTTGAGCCTCGGCCGGGCCAGCTTCACGTGCTGCTGGCGGACGACGAAGGCCAGGACCTCCTCGTCTGACAGGTGGCGGTAGGGCTGTGCCCCAAACTCAAACAGCTCCCACAGGGTCACTCCCAGGGACCTGCGGGGAGCAGAGGGGCAGAGAGGGGTCAGAGCCCAGCCCTGATCCACCAGGGGCCTCCCCCTCGGGGCCTCAGTTTCCCCATCCGCAGAACCAGTGGCATCTAGTGACCCTCCCCCTTCCTGGTCCTCACCAGATGTTGCTCTCACGGCTCTGGTCCACCACCATGAAGGTCCCGTGCAGCTCCCCGAGGAGCTCGGGCGCCGCCCAGCGCAGCGGGATCCACAGGCGCTCTGGGGTCAGGTAGTAGTCCTCCTGGGGGCGGGCCAGGGCGGGGTCAGGCGGCTCAGAGCACCCCCACGGGCCCCCGCCCCGACGGAGGGCAGCCCCCACCTTGTAGTTGCTGTGGGCGAGCCCGTAGTCTCCGATGCGCACGGTGAGGTCGGAGGTCAGCAGGCAGTTGCGCAGGGCCAGGTCGCTGGGGGCGGGGCGGCCTGAGGTGAGTGCAGGGGCAGCGCCGCCCCCGACAGGCTCCGCCTACTCACCTCTGACTCCTCCCCTTCGCTGACAGCTGTCTCCGCCTCTCCGCCCCGTTGCCCCGCCTCCTCAGGCTGACCCCTCCTCCTCCCCTAACTCCGCCTTTGCCTCGCCCGGTCCTTCTCCTGGCCCCTCCTCTCCTCTCCTGACTCCTCCCCTCTGGCTGACTCCTCTCCCTCCTCGCCTAGCTCCTTTTCCTCTCCTGAGTCCTCCTTCTGATTCCTCCCTTTCTCCTCCTCCCCTGACTCCTCCATCGCTGCTCCTCATCCTTCTCCTGGCTCCTCCTTTCCTCTGTTGACTCGGCCCCCTCATCTCCTGGCTCCTCCCCCTCCTCGCACCACTCTTCAGCTCCTGGCTCCGCCTCCTCTGCTGACTCCTCCTCCTGACCGTCCCCTCTTTTGCATCAGCCAATCATCACTCTCCCTTCTCTGGCCACTCCCCTAAAACCTCCCCCTCCCTCCGCCTTCTCCTTAGTAGCTCCTCCCCGAGGCTCACTGGGAGGCCCACCTGTGCACGTAGTTGTGGGAGTGCAGGTGCGCCAGCCCGCGGGCGATCTCCAGGCCCATCCTCTGCAGTGTCCGCAGGTCTCGAGGGGGCAGCTCGGGGGACAGGCCCTCAGGGGGCCGCTGGGCACGGAGGTAACGCTTCAGGTCCCCCTGGAGGAAGGCATGGAAGAGTCAGCACCGCCAGCCCTCCTAGGCTTTCACACATCCAGCCAGTCTGCAGCAAGGATGGGGGTGGCCTCTGCTCTGTGCGGGCAGCCCCTCTGAGCCTCAGTTTCCCCTGCTGCTTGAAGGGAGCAATCACAGAACCCACCTCACCCGCTAGTTCAGGGGGGCCAGGGGCACAGTAGGCACACAGGTGTCTCTGTGATGATGACGATCCAGAGTCCTGGGGTCTGGGCCTGCCCCCTCCCGCGCCCCCTCCAGCTCCCCACTCCGGCCTCCCCCAGCACCCCAGACCCTCACCAGTTGGCAGAACTCCATAATCAGCAGGAAGGGCAGTGTCTCCACACAGAGGCCCAGGCACTGGAGGACGTTGGGGTGCTGCAGGCTCCTGGCAGTGGGGAGTGGCTGGGTGAGGGAGGCGCCCCTCGCGCCCCACGCTAACCCCCCAGCAGAACCAGACTGCAGCCTCAGCCTCGTTGGTCTCAGTTTCCTCACTGGGTTTTTCTTCCCACCAACACCCTGCTCCTTCCCCAGGACCCCACCTCAGGACTGCTGTACCACCCGATCCTGGGGCCAGACCCCAGGCACCCCTTTGCCTCCTTCCTCCTCGCCCCTCCCACCCTTCATTCCTGCCCCCGACTCTTCTCTGTGCCCTCCTTTCCATCACCACAGCCCTGGCTCAAGCCTCCTCCCAGCCTCCATGCCTCCAGTCTCTCCCCTTCGGTTTGTCCCCAACCTGCCGTTCACCTGCTCGCAGCTCTCTGTGGCTCCCCAGCACCCCAGGAGAGAGCCCCGGCTCTTTGGCCTCTCCTGCCCTGGCGCAGGCCAGCATCGCTTCACCCCATGGACGTTTTCCCAAACGCACAGGCCCTGGCTTAGACTCTGGGCCTCGCACTTATAGTTCTCTCCCTGGAGAATGCCCGCCCTCCCCTCAGGAGGGTCCTCCTCGCCACTCAGGCCTCAGCCCCAACACCATCTCCCCAAGAGGCTTCCCTGCGCCCCAGCGGTGGGCTGGACGCTCCTTCTGTACCCTCCCATTGTGGGTAAGAGTCTCCTGATGCCCACTTTCCTAGGTGTGCAATCTCAGGTAAGTCACTTCCCTCCTCCCTGCCTCAGTTTTCCTCATCAGTAAAATGGGACAGTCCTAGTAACTCCCTCAGACTGGAGAAGAATTCCATGAGATCCAAGAGAAGCTGGTAAGCAGTGGGAGATCCTACCTATTGCTCTTATTTTTATGTTGACATTGTGATATGTTTGATTTTATTTTTGTCCTGCCATCTAACTATCTGCAGGCCTGCTCACTCTCAGCGAGCTTATTCCTGTCTCATAACCTTTGCACCTGCTGTTCCCTCTGCCTGGAAGACACTTCCCACAATGCTTTGCAATGGCTGGTTCCTCCTAGTCAATCCGGCCTCCCCAATGACCCTGTCCAGTGAATGGCCCGTCTATATCACACCGCCTCAAGGCCTCATGGTCCTTAGCATTCTCTGATATTTTTTCTTCTCATAATGTACGTCTTCATTTATTTATTGCGTGTCTCCTCCACCAGGTGATGAGCTCTATTAGTACAAAGATTTGGGGTGTCCTGTTCCTGGCTGTGTCCCCAGTGCCTAGACTAGTAGATGCTCAATAAAAACATGTGGAATGAAGGACTTTAGGCCTTGGGGTCTGTGGGAGGATTCTAACATTTCAGGCTTGCAGCCCAGAGCTCGGCCAGGAGTAGGTGCACAGTAAGTTATTTTCCTGCTGGGGGCTGGTGTACTCAATAAGATCTTCTCCACCTGGGAGAACAGCACCTCTCGTCCCTGCTTGGTAGAAGAATCAGGTGACAAAGTGTTTATAAAGCCCCTGCCACGTGCTGGGGCTTGGACCATGGCTGCAGATCCCAACGTGGGAGATTTAGGGTGGCCGATGTAGAAGGAAACCTGGGTTGGCTCCACATCCACAAATCTGAGCCACGGCCAGCCACTCCGTTGTCAGATCTCTCAACACCCCTGCTAGGTAGCAGGCTGACCCTCCTTGGATCCAGTAGGGAACAGAGGCTCAGAGAAGTGAAGTGACTTGCCTAGGGTCACATAGCTGATAACAGTGGCAAAGCTGGAATTTGATCTCAGGTCTGTGGCTCGCTCAGCAAATGGCTACTGAGGGCCGATGGCACTTGTACTCAGGGGACAAGATGGACCCTCAGCTGCCAGTGTAGACCCGTGCTGTCCAACAGAACGTTGTGAAGGTGGAAATGTTCTAGACCTGCACTACCCTACGTGGGAGCCACTGGCCACGTTGTGGCCATCGAGCACTTGAAATATGGTGAGTGTAGCTGAGGAAGTGAGTTTTTAACTTGATTTGATTTGATTGAGCTTAAATTTAAAGAGCCATACGTGGCTAGTGGCTGCCAGCATGAGTCTAGGGAGAGAAAGGCAATAAACAAGTAAACAGACAAAATAATGACAACCTGAGCTCTGTGTATGGAGAACACAGCATCCCTTGGCCCTCCTTAGATGGGAGTGGGGTGTCAGGGAGGGCCCCTCTGAGCTGAGACCTTGAGGAGGGGAAGGGAGCCCCCGGTTCAAAGCTGGGACTGAGCAAGGAGTGATATTCTAGAGAGAAGGGATACCAAGGACAAAGACCCCACGACAGGGGAGAGGCTTCTATGTTAGAAGGGCAGTGGCAGGAAGGGGACAGGGTCAGACTGTGCAGGGCCCATGGGCTGTGGGGAAGATTGGGACTTGTTCTGTGGGAAGTAGGGAGCCATGGGAGGTTTGGCAGCAAGGGAGTGCCAAAATCCAGCGTCTATGTCTGCCAGGGTAAACCCCATGTTTACAACTGTTCTGTGTGTACACCCATTTCTGTGACAGGGAACTCACTACCTCATAAGGCATTTATCTGGCAAATGTTTATCTAGATCTCATTCTAGGAGCCCTTAGAGTGGAAGGGAGACCAAGCATGGGAGGGGCCAGACCTCACAATGTAACAGGGGGTAGAGGGGCAGGGGACAGCTCCCCAGTGGCCTGCTTGGGCACCTGCTTGGGGCCCTGCTCTGTGATTCTATTCCTAGCCTTCCTCACCCACATGCAGTGGCCTGAGGAAGGGAACCACCAGCAGGCAGCCAGCACTTAACCCAGGGGAATCTCGCAACCTCTCAGCTGCCTTCTTCCTGAGGATACTCAGGCTTCCGAGACTCCCTTTCAGATGAACATCCTGAAGTTCAGAGTGGAGGGGATGGGCCACTAGCTCAGCCTCTGTGCCCCTCCCAGCTCCAACACGCTGCCTCTCTTCCTGTCCCTAGCTCTGTCCCCAGGAAGAACCCGAGGCTCTCAGAGAGAGTTGCACTGGCCAGGAAGAGGTGGATTCCGGGTTTGGCTCCACACTGTGCTCCTTCCACTCCCTCGAGTGACCTTCGTGGGGTGCGAACCTGGAGTTCGGGCCTCCAGAGCCCATGCCGGCCGAGAAGCCTCCAGTACCTGTACGGCTGTGCTTCTGAGATGAACTTGCGCTGCTCCAGGGGCCCTGCGCTGGCTCGGAGCTCCTTCACCACCACCTGGGCAGGGGTGTAGTCGGAGAAAATCTCTCCCAGGATCACCTGGTCAAGGGGCAACCAGGGATCAGTGAGAGTCATCTCCCCAGCCCCGTCCCCCCGGGGACCAGCTCCACCCCACCCCATGGCTCCCAGGTGTCTCCTCCTTTCCAACCTCCCCCTTCACGTCCCACCACCCTCATCCCCCACCAGGCGTGGGGTGAGAGACTCACGGGCCCAGAGTCCGATGGACGCAGGGACGGATGGAAGGATGGACAGACGGACGGACGCGTGGAGAGCCGGGTGGCGCGGCGGAGTGGTCAATGGAGTGAGGAGGGAGGTGCTGACCGACAGATGCGGGGGTATGGGGCGGGTGGAAGGGGCTGAGAGGCGGACAGAGGGGGGATGGGTGGGCTGAGGGGGGAGGGGAGGAGGCCAGGGACAGATGAGAAGTGGTGAGAGCGGGGGGTGGACACAGAACAGGACAGCCCGGGATTGTGTGAGCCCTACCTCCCACCCTCTGTCGCACTCACCTTCCCAAACCAGCCACTCCCGATCTCTTGCAGGTAGCTAAGATGCTGGCGACTAAGGCCCAGGGGGGTGGTCATGTCTGGGGAGGGCAAGAGAGGGAAGGCCCTGAGCCTGTCTCCCCTCCCAAGTGCCACCAACACCCCCAGTTCGGTGGGGAGCTGGGACTGGGAGCCAAGCAGACACCAGTCTCTTCCTTGGCTGCCTCCGACAGGCCCTGTCAGAATCTCAGCCTCCTCATTGGCTGCCCACAGGATTCCAGCCTCCAATCAGTTCTTCCCGTTGGCATCCTGCTAGCCTATCATGTGATTTCAGCCTCCCATTGGCTGCCTCCGAGATTGAGATCCCGGGAGATCTCGGGAGATCTCGCCACTGATTGCCCCACAGGCATCCCCAAATCTGGTTTTGGGCTAAGCAACGGCTCCCACCAAGATGCTCTCTGCCTGCTCCCTAGGGGCTACTTCCAAGGCTCTGGGGCTCCCTCCTGCGCCTTTCCCATCAGCCGCCCCTGGCCCGGCTCCCTGCCCCAGAAGGGAGAAGCTCAGGGCCTTCCGCCCGGCCGTGGGCCCAGGGCGTCCCGGTCAGGGGTGGCGCGGTACCTGAGTGTGCAGGCTGCGGGGCGGGCATTGGCAGGGAGACCTCGGCCAGCGGGAGAATGTAGACGTCGGGCAGCGACTGTGAGGAGGACGTCTCCTCCGCCGGGGGAGTGTACTCCCCGGAGCAGTCCTCCCCTTCGGGGTTCTCAAACTCCTGGGGCCGGGAGGGGTAGGGAGTGGGAGAACACAGGGCTCAGAGACACGCCATCGTCCTTCTCTTAAGTATGTGCCCCCATCATTCTCGTAACGGTCCCCCAATCCCAGCCCAACTTCATCCCCAATCTCCACACCCCAGGGCTCCAGATCTTGCCGTAACTTCAGGCCACGGTGTGCTCTGGGACTCACTGTCCCCTCTCCCTCACCAACCTCCGGGGTTGGGGGAAAAGACCTTGCTGGAGTCCTGTCCCCACGTTGAATTCCCTCGTGCCTCTCACCTTGAAGCCGACATCGCCCCGTTTGCAGCACAGACAGGTGAGGAGGAGGAAGACGAAGGCCAGCAGTCCGGAGCAGGAAATGAGGACCACGGCGTAGGGAGGAGCCAAAGGAGCCCGGCCCAGGGCGAATCCATCTGTGGGCACAGGGCTGGGCTGGGGTCTTGGCTTCAAGACCCTGGCTCCTGGGCTCCATGCCCCCCCCCATTCCGGCCCGTCTTGGACTACAACTCCCATGACGCTCCGCAACCAAGGGCCTCTTGGCAGAGGAGCCGGATGGCCCGGGGCATTGTGGGTGTTGTAGTTTGGGGCCTTCCCAAGTGGTTGGGTTGGGGGTGGGGTCCCTCCTCCCGGCCCAATCTGGGACCCCCCCCACCCCACCCTATCCCCTCACCCTAGGTTGAGATTAATTCCACTGAGGATTGAGGGAAGGAGGAGTAATAGTGAGGCCTGGAGCTCGCAGAATTTAAAATACGCTCCCATGGACAGCCTCAGTACCCTGTATTTGGAGAAGAGGATGATCTCCTAACTGCAGGCTGGGAGAAGATTCCTGCCCCATGCTGGAACCCCCGAGTTAGGGGAGGTTGAGACCTGTCTCTTTTAGGGACGCTTGGCGCACACACATGTCCGCTGTGGCCATCCCAAGACCCTGAGAAGGGAACTCCGCAAGCCCCGATCTCCCCGAAGCCAGAGGCAGCCGCCTGTGTTGTGTCCCCCTTAGAGATAGTATTCCTGTCCTCTGCCCCCGATTCTCTCGGAGGCCTGTCTTTCCGGCTCCCTGCACACACCTGCACACACACATGCGTGCACACACACACATGTTGCCCAAACGGACCCCCTCCCCACCCAGCCCGCAGCCTCCCTCGCACAGGCCCGGCCGGCGGCGGCGGCGTCCCGGCTCCCCAGGCCCGCCGGGCTGCGGGAGGACGCGCACGCAGGTGACGGAGCAGCAGCCCCGCACACAGACCCCGGGCAGGCGGCGAGGCCGCGGTGGGGGTGGGGGCCGCTGGACGCACGGATGGCCCGACAGACTCACCGGGGTGGGCCGGGGACGCCAGGCAGCCGGAGGCGGAGACAGCCGCAAGGAGGATGAGGGCGCCGGGAGCAGGCATCTTGTCGAGGATGGAAGGGAGGTGAAGGTGGTGGCGGCTGGGGAGGAGGGGGGGGCGGGCCCTCAGCCCCCAGCCATGGGGACCCGCGCGACCCTGGCCTCCTCCCGGCCCAGGAGAGGGGCAGGAGACGCAGGACAGGGGGAGGGAGGGGCTGCTTACTGGCTCAGGTACCCCCCGCCCCCTCTTCGAAGGGACAGACAGATGAAGGGATGGAGAGGCGGACAGAGGAGAGGAGCTGGGGAGCTGGGGTTGCTGGGGTGGGGGGAGAGGGTAGGATGGGGGGGCCGAGAACGAGGGCCCCGCCCCCGAGGGCGGCCGGGATTGGGGGAGCAGAGAGCCTGTCAAAGGAAGGGTGGGAGGAGGGAGGACGGAGGGAGGATGGAGCGTCGTCATGGCAACTGGCTCCCCCGTAGCATTGGCTGCCAGGAGGGAGGGGAGGAGAGGGGAGGGGGAGGAACAGACAGGGACGGGTACACACGGGGGGGGGGGGAGAGGTTTAGGGCCCACGGTGCCTGGCTCGGACACCACTGTGACATGCCACCCGCATGGACACGCGTGCTACACTCTAAGATGCAGATGTCAGGCACACGCAGTCCACATACAGCTGACATCCGTCGCAGAGACCCTCACAGACAAGCACGCAACATACAAAGGTGGACAGCCACCAGCAGACGGGGACACGTACACGTCACACACAAAGACGCAGGGACGCCGCACTGGAAACGCACAGGCAGGCCGGCTAGCAGCAGATGCACCCGGCCACGCAGGAACGTCAAAACATCACAAAGACACACACACGCCACAGACAAAGTAAAGCCCCAAATCCACAGCCGCACACGCCACGGACAGAGATCCGCTCGGACACCAAGGTGTCGTGCTGAGATGCAACAAAGAATACCCAGGGACACAAGTATCACATCCATGCACATCACGCAGGTACGCACAGACACCATCTGCACAGAGACGCATGCACACATCACACACACTAGTAAACACAGACACAACAGAGACAGGCGCGTCACATACACAAATACACATAAGCACGCATAACTCATGCATGTATAAGGACGCAAAATACACACATCGCTCATACATACACATTACATACACATGCACACGGGAACACACCACTCGTACATACAGTGCTCCACAAATCATGTGCAAAAATACACACAAGCACATCACACACTGATACATACATACACATATCACATACACAGTCACATACATCATACATACATACACTGGCACATAACAAAGACACACAGTCACACAAATCAAATACACAGACACACAAAGATACATACATCACAAACATGTACACATTTCACACAGGGTTACCAAGACATGAAACCCCACCATAGTCACACGTCACATACATAAACTCACATGGGCACACATAACACACACATCCAGACACACGCTACACATACAAAGACACACAGACCCACGCATGACAAACACGCACATTTCCTGTGAGGTTACGCAGACATTACACAACCACAAGCACTTGCCTCATACAAAAGATACATAATCATAGTTTATTTGATTTTATTTATTCTGATGAGCGTTCACTTGGTGCCAATCATGGTTCTCAACGCTTTAAACGTGCAATACTACAACAGCCCTCCGAGACAGGTACTTTTATCATGCCCATTGTACAGATGAGGCAACTGAGGCACAGCGAGGAGCAGTCACCTGCCCCAAGGCACACAGCCGGGAAGTGGCAGAGCTGGGACTGGAACCTGGTCCGTCAGGGACACCGACACACCAGACAAGGACACACATACATCACGTGCCAGGCCGCCGCGGTCTCGGGGTCACATCCCACCCTCCAGCGCCCCGAGCTGCAGACACACCCGGCGGCGCGGACTCCCACCCTCGACGCGGACGCCTCCATCGCCCGTGAGCACCTGCGACGCGTCCCCCGGGTGAGGCTGGGCCGGAGCTGCGCACCCCAGACGCAGCCCGGCGACACACGGCGCAGGCGGCCCACACCCCCGCCCGGCGCGGCTCCGCCACCCGCCGCAGGGCCCGGGGCTTCCCGCGACAACGCGCAGCCGTGGCGCACGCGGGACGGGCCCTTCGCAGGCCCCCGCGGAGCGCCGCGCTCCTCATCTGGGCACCTCCGGGGAGCGGAAAGGGGCTGCCTCCCCGGGGTCGCATGGGGGAAACTGAGGCAGGCTCCTCGCGGGAGGGAGGGGGTGCTCGGCCTTGCCCGCAAGGTGCAGGCAGTGCAATTGGCGTGGGGGGCGGGGGGCGAGGAAAGATGGAATTCGCTGCCTGGGAGGCTGAAGGGCACGGAACCTGGCGGAAGCAGAGGCTTATGGGAGCTGTAGTTCCGGCCCTGAGGCTTGTGGGAAATGTAGTCCCGGTTCATCCAGAAAGCAGGCTCACGTTAAGCATATCCCCTCCCACCCCCCGGACGTGCGGGGGTCGGGCGCAGCCTGCGCCTTGGGAAATGATGTAGGCAGAATTATAGAGTCCTACGAAGCAGCATTGGCGGGCTTCCAGTGCCAGCTCTGTCCCTAGCTCGCTATTTGTTCATTTATTCACTCAACAAACATCTATTAAGCGCCTATCATGTAATTAGCCAGGCCCCGTAGCAGAAGCTGCGGGCGCAACAAGAAATAAGTCGGACACATTCCCTGCCCTTTGGGGAGTCACAGGGGCTCAAGGACGGCAGCACCCAGAGAAATCATTGCAAATCAGGACTGCGGAGTCCACTGCAGGGGGAGTGTACCCTGTCCAGGCAGTGACAGAAGGTCCCTCGAGTTTTTCAAACTGTGAATACTGAGCCCCTAGCGGGATGTGACATCAGCCTCCTCGGTAGCAGCCAGCATTTTTTTTTTTTTTTTCCAAGAAATGAAATAGAATAAACTAGAACAAAACAGAGTGCATGCTCATTGGGGAAATGTCAATGTATGAAACTTTTATTTCTGGCAGATCCCTTACCAGAAACCCTGGGGGCCAGACGTGTTTTGAAATCTGGGCGTTGTTTAGATTTTAATAAGGCTGTAGGAGCGCATCCTGCATGTGCCGCACAGCCGGGCTGTCACCCAACACTTTTTAAGTTTCCGTGGTGAGACGTAGGGACAGCCCCACTAAGGGGCGTGTCTCTTTAGGTCAAGTTTTGTGGCCAGACCTATGATAAAACTTTTTTCATTTTGATACTTTATTGATTTCAAAACTGTGGAACTGTATGTCAGCAGTTGTCAAAGTATGGTTCAGGGTCCGCCAGGACCATTCAGGTACAAATTATTTTTGTACCTTTTTTTTAAGAGACAGAGGCTAGGCCTGTCACCCAGGCTGGAGTGCGATGGCACGATCATAGCTCATGGCAACCTCAAACTCCTGGTCTCAAGGGATCCTCCTGCCTCAGCCTCTCAGGTAGCTAGGACTACAGGTTCGTGCCAGGATGCCCAGCTAATTTTTAAAATTTTTTTTGTAGAGATAGGGTCTTGCTATGTTGCCCAGGCTTGCCTGAATTCTTGGCCTCAAGCAATCCTCCAGCCTCAGCCTCCCAAAGTGCTGGGATTATAAGTGTGTGCCACCACACCCAGCCTCTACACTAGCACTGAGGGGTTACCTGCCTTTTTCATTCTCATTAGTGAATGAGTATACAGTGGAATTTTCCAGAAGTTACAAGGTGTGTGATGGCACAACTGAATGCAGAAACAGCTATAAGGATCCCGCCAGACATTAATGAGATCTGCAAAATGATGCACACGATGTCAGCAGTGCGCTACGTTCTTTTGGAAAATAGTTATTTTTGTTAAAATAGGTTCAGATGTTAACTTGCTATGGGTTTATTATTTTTAGATGCATTAGTAAGCAAATTTTTTTTAAATGCATCAGTTTTAATTTCTAATGTGGTAAATATCAAAGGACATAACCCACATAAATAATAGCCCTTTGAGGTCTTTAATAATTTATTTTTATTTTTTTTAAATTTTTTTGCAGAGTCTCGCTTTGTTGCCCAGGCTAGAGTGAGTGCCCTGGCGTCAGCCTAGCTCACAGCAACCTCAAACTCCTGGGCTCAAGCGATCCTCCTGCCTCAGCCTCCCGAGTAGCTGGGACTACAGGCATGCGCCACCATGCCCGGCGAATTTTCTCTATGTATATTTTGAGTTGTCCAGCTAATTTCTTTCTATTTTTAGTAGAGACGGGGGTCTCGCTCTTGCTCAGGCTGGTTTTGAACTCCTGACCTTGAGCGATCCTCCTGCCTCGGTCTCCCAGAGTGCTAGGATTACAGGCGTGAGCCACCGCGCCCGGCCTTTAATAATTTTTATGAGCGTGAAGGCTTGATAGCTGCTGTTTGCATACATATGTGCGTGTGTGTTCTGGTCACACACACAATTTTGTGTTTTTTTTTTATTGTAGACCACAATATGAACTGAAATGCTGTCTGAGAGAAAGGGCATGGAACTGAGACTCGGTGGGAGTCAGCCTGTAAAGAGGAACGGGAACAGCATGTGGGGTGGAGGGAACAGTGCATGCAAAAGGGAAGGCAGGGGGTGGCTGTGGGTGTGTGTGTGAAACGCGCACAGGTGTTTAGCGCACGTTGTCGCCGCCGGGGGCTGAAGGCCACCCACCCTCACAGCGCCCCTGCCCAACGGGGAGGTGGCCACGAGGCCAACTGTCACACAAGTGGAAGTGCCACTTCAAATGGTGCTAAATACAATGAGGGAGAAGGATGAGGGGTCGTTGAGGCTGGGCAGGCTTCTCTGAGAGAGGAAGAGAGCAGGGCAAAGAGGACTGGAGCAGAGGGAATAGCACTGTGGGTGGCCCAGAGGCAGGACGATGCTTGAGGCATCCAGGAGTGAATAGGAGGCAGGTGCAGCTGGGCAGGGAAGCAAGGACATGAGTGACGCTGAGCAGGGCCCAGCTCAGCAGGCCAAGCACGGTGACAAGTCTGGGTTTATTCCCAGCCAATGAGGAGCTGTGGGAGAGTTCTGAGCTGGGAAGAGACAGAAGGTGGGTGGCCTGGGTCCCCACAGCTCCCTTTGCTCGCCATGTAGGGACAGACAAGGTGGAAGCCGGGAGTCCAGGAAGGAGGCGACTGAGTCTATCCAAGGGAGAGATGGTGACAGTCAGTGCAAGCACTTTTGAAAACACGGGGTTACCACGTGACCCGGCAGTTCCACTGCTAGGTATCTACCCAAGAGAATTGAAAACATGCATCCAAGGCCGGGCGCGGTGGCTCCCGCCTGTAATCCTAGCTCTCTGGGAGGCCGAGGCGGGCGGATCCTTTGAGCTCAGGAGTTCGAGACCAGCCTGAGCAAGAGCGAGACCCCCGTCTCTACTATAAATACAAAGAAATTAATTGGCCAACTAATATATATAGAAAAAAGTAGCCAGGCATGGTGGTTCATGCCTGTAGTCCCAGCTACTTGGGAGGCTGAGGCAGGAGGATTGCTTGAGCCCAGGAGTTTGAGGTTGCTGTGAGCTAGGCTGACGCCACGGCACTCACTCTAGCCTGGGCAACAAAGCGAGACTCTGTCTCAAAACATAAAAAAATCACATAAAATTAAATTAAATTAATTGTGGTGGTGGCTGTACAGCTCAGTGAATATAATGAAACCAATGAATTGTACACTTTCTTTTTTCTTTTTTTTTGACTTTAATTTACTATTTTTATATCATACATGTGGTGCTATACGCTTTAAATGGGTGAATTGTATGGTATGTGAATTCTATCTCAATAAAGCTGTTTTAAATTGCTTTAGGATATATTTTGCTGGGAGACTGTGCCAGTCTTGGAGGTGGTTTGGGTACAGGGGTCAAGGGAGAAGTAAATGTCTTGGATGCTTATCAGGGTGGCTTAGTTACATGGCGGGGGAGGGGACAGTCACCTGGTGTCTCTAGGAATTAGCTAGCTCTGGGAGGGTCAGTCTCTTCAGGACTAGCAGAGCCCTCAAGATGTCAAAGCATCACAAAATACAGAAAATAAGAAGCATGATTAATACAGTCCCTCTTCTGCTCAGAACCCTCCTGTGGCTTCCAGTTCACTCAGAGTAAAAGCAAAGTCCTCACCGTGGTCCACAAGCCTTGCACGATCGCCCCCTACACCTCCATTCCCTCCGTGACCTCAGCTCCTGCCCGCTTTACCCGCCTCATTCACTGGCTCTGGCCATACCGCCCTCCTGGAGGTTCCTCCTACCTTCTGAGCAAGAGCCTACCCCAGGGCCTTTGCACGTGCTGACCTTGCCAGCTGGAATGTGCTTTCTGGATATCCGCTTGGCTCCCCCCGCCCCTCCTTGAGGTTGCTGCTCAAATGTCACCTCTCGGTGACAGTGAAGCCCTCTCGGACTGCTTTATTAATCACCACACCCTACCCCATGTCACACACGGAATGTGCTTTTCCTTCCGTCACCGACCGATGCACTAAATCTTTCACTTCTTCATCTTGAATCTTGGCTTCTGTCTCTCTAGTTCCGCGTGCCTGCTACAGCGTCTGGCACGCAGTGGGCGCTCGATGACTATTTGCCAAATGAAGGAAACAATCTGAGGTCACTTCCTGTCGATGCCGCAGCCCCCCTCTGTCCCTCAGGTGTCGGCTGCTTGGCAGGAGCTGGCAGCAGGTGGACTCTGAGCATCCGTTCTGGGCAAGAAGAAGAGCGCAGTGTCGTGCGGGTGTAGGAGGTCATGCTGCACTGGGCCAGGGAGTCAGGGTCACTTGCAGAGGAGCTTCTGGCGAGGTGACATCTGGGCCCCCTCGTGGTGACCAGGAGCAGGGCAGAGGCAGAGGCCAGGCCCTGAGGAGGAGGGCATCCCAGCCAGCCAGCGGGAGTGCACAAAGGCCTGGGGGTGCCAGACAGCTGGGACCTTTAGGAAACTGGCACCTGCCCTGCCCACAACCTCCCCAGAGCAGTGGCTCGGGCCCAGTCTTCCCAGTCACTGCCAGTTTCCCCAGGGCCCAAACTCCTGGCTTTTTCTCACACCCCCGCATCCACTCACTCTACCAGCTGGCTGTACCTTCAAAACATTCCCAGAATCTGACCACCTTTCACCACTTCTGCTCCCACCATTGTTGCTTGCTTGGACTATTGCAGTAGCCTCCTCCCTGGTCTAGGTACGTTTCCCCCATGTACCGTGTTTCCCCGAAAATCAGACCTACCCATAAAATAAGCCCAGGCAGGATTTCTAAGCATTTGTGTGATATAAGCCCCACCCCGAAAATAAGACCTAGTGACGGGCGTGGCTACACAGCGCATCTGCACAGCCCATGCATTTCATTGCAGAGCGGGAAAGAAGATGAGCAGCCCTTCTCATCTGCCCCATGACAGCTCTGTTGCTCCACAGGAGAGATTGGGGCCAATGGCTCTAAAGGAAATAGAGTCGCAAGAAATTCGGGATGGGATTCGGGGTCTGGAGAGTGATGATGATGTTCCAGAAGAAGACCACTGAACTATATTTGAATAAATATAGATCGTTGTACCATAACTTAGAAAAAATAACACACGCCCTGAAAATAAGCCCTAGGGTGTCTTCTTGAGGAAAACTAAATATAAGACCCTGGCTTATTTTCGGGGAAACACGGTACGTTTCTCTTTTTGCCATGGCACCCAGGAAGCTCATTAACACTGAGGTCAGCTCACGTCCTTCTCGGCTCCCAACCCTCCCGTGGCTCCCGTCTCACTGGGAGTAAAAGCCGAAGTCCTCTCAGAGACCCACAGAGCCCAAATGATCCGTCCCTTGATATTTCTCTGTCCTAGTCCTCTGCAGCCACACTGGCCTCCTCCCTGTTCCTGTAACTCTAAGTAAGAAACTGCCTCAGGGCCTTTGCACTGCCCGTTGCACTGGCGGGGGGGGGGAATGTCCTGGGCTCAGATCTCCACCTGGCTGAAGTCTTTGTTTCAACCAGGCTTCTGCCCACATGTGGCCTCTTCAGAGAGGCCTCCCAGGCCACCAAAGCAGCAGCCCCGACCCTTGCCGTCTCCTTGTCCCTTAACCCATTTTGTTTTTCTTCATTGCTATTAGCTCTACCTGACATGTGCGTGCATGGAGCCCTCAAGAGAGAGAATCTCTCTGCTTGTTTCCTGCTGTGTCCCCAGTGCCTGGCACACAAAAGGGGCCCGGCACTGTGTGTGTAGTGGCGGCAGGAGTGAGGCTGGGGTGACCGGAGACGCAGGGCCCGGCAGTGGGCAGGGGCGTGGCTGCCAGAGGCTCTGTCTGCCGAGCCAAAGAGCTGGGCGTCCGCTGCGAGTGTGTGTTTGGGGTTGGGGAGGGGTAAGGGGGGCCTGACCAGGGTGACAGGGGTGCCAGGGTCGGGGGACCGCAGCCTCCTCCTTCTTTATGAAATTGAAGGGCCGCTAGGCTGTGAAATGTTGGGGGATGGGTATGCCATGAGACCAGAATGCAGCTTCAGCCCCCATTCACTTGTGCATTTGTTCATTCATTCATTCATCCATGCAGCAAACAAAGTTAGTGACAGCATTTTATCTCACTTTTAATGGAGGAATAATTTACATACAACAAGCAGCAATCTTAAGAGTATAGTTTTGTTTTGTTTCTGGTTTTTTTTTTTTTTTTTGAGACAGACTCTCACTCTGTTGCCCAGACTATAGTGCCCTGGCGTCAGCCTAGCTCACAGCAACCTCCAACTCCTGGGCTCAAGCGATCCTCCTGCCTCAGCCTCCCGAGTAGCTGAGACTCCAGGCATGCGCCACCATGCCTGGCTAATTTTTTCTATATATTTTTAGTTGGCCAATTAATTTCTTTCTATTTTTTTTTAGTAGAGACGGGGTCTCACTCTTGCTCAGGCTGGTCTCGAACTCCAGATCTCAAACGATCCGCGCGCCTCGGCTTCCCAGAGTGCTAGGATTACAGACATGAGCCACCGCACCTGGCCTATAGTTTTATTTTTTAGTCTGTGTTTACTTAGACTAAAGAGTACAGTCAAATGTGTAGCTACTGGTAGCCGAGAAATAACAGCGGCTTAAACAAAATGGGTGTTTGTTTATTTCTCACTCGCTTCAAAGAAGTTTGGAAGACAGCAGTCTGGGGATGATGTCAGGTCTCCACAATGTCATTAGGACAAGTTTCTGCTAACTTTCTGCTCCACATGTTATGCATGTGGCAGCCATCATCAAGGTTGCCTCATGGTCCATGATGGCTGCAATAGCTCCAGCCTTCATGTCTGCATCAAATGCAGGAAGAAAGAGGTGGTGGTGATGGGAGAGGGCAGGGCGAAAGGGAACATGCCAGCTGCCTACTCCCCTCTTATGGAGTTTTCCTAGAGGTTCCACCCTACAAGTTCCATTGACTACCAGTTGCAAGGGAGGCTGGGTAATGTAATCTTTTAGGTGGGCGCATTTCTGCCTCAAATAAAATTGGGGTTGTTTGAGGAAGAAGAAGAGTTATTACCCAGCTCCGTGATGTTGGGTAACAATAAGGAGTCTCTGCATTTTAAGTTAGGACTGGTCATAAAAGATCTTGAATACCAGGCCCAGTTGCTTAGATTCTATTCTCTGGGCAGTAGGGAGCCATGGGGGGGTTTAGAGCAAGGCAAGACATCCGTAACCTCATCAGCTCATCACTAGTCACTTTTTTTAAAGAGACAGGGTCTTGCAGTGTTGTCCAGGCTGGAGTGCAGTAGCTATTCACATGTGTGATCATAGAGCACTTCAACCTCAAACTTTCTGGCTCAGGTAATCCTCCCAGCTTAGCCACCTAGTAGCTGGGACTACAGGCATGCACCACCGTGCCCAGATTAGCAGTCATTTTTTAAAAGATGCCTTCCTTGCCCCATAATCTAGTTTATTTTCTTTGCTGTATGCTCTTAGAAAAGTTGGCTTCTTTATTCCAGAGGATCTTGTCTTTGTCTGTTATTATATTAAGTAATATAATATAATTATGTAGTGTAATTATAAATATCTCACTCGCCCAGTACACTGCTGGTGTCAGGCAAGCAGGGACTGTGTTGGTTTTGATCGTAGTGTAGATCCAGAAGCTAGCTCAATAAATATCTGTTGAACAAATGAATGACGTACTCTAGAGCTGTTGTTGAAAAGATAACAACTCCTTCGTCCTTCTAGAAGTTCTCATGCCCGAACCTACCTAACTCTAGTTCAAAGTTTCTTAATCTGGGGTCCAGGGACTCTCAAAAGGTTTGTGAATAGAGTTCATGGTGTCTGTGAACTTGGATTACAGGCACAAGCCACCACACCAGCAGTTTCTCTCTCTCTCTCTTTTTTTTTTTTTTTTTAGAGACAGAGTCTCACTTTGTTGCCCAGGCTAGAGTGAGTCCCGTGGCGTCAGCCTAGCTCACAGCAACCTCAAACTCCTGGGCTCAAGCGATCCTCCTGCCTCAGCCTCCTGAGTAGCTGGGACTACAGGCATGTGCCACCATGCCCGGCTAATTTTTGGTACGTATATTTTTAGTTGGTCAATTAATTTCTTTCTATTTTTAGTAGAGATGGGGTCTCCCTCTTGCTCAGGATGGTTTCGAACTCCTGACCTCGAGCAATCTGCCTGCCTCAGCCTCTCAGAGTGCTAGGATTACAGGCGTGAGCCACCATGCCCAGCCTGGCAGTTTCTCTTGATGAGTAAACAATTAACAAATGCAAAAGAAAAAAGAAAAAAAATCACATTCTTCTTTTCAGTAAGCTCCAATATCTAGTATTTCTTTCTATTTTTCTGGCAGATTTTATTTCCCAAATATGGCCTCAACAATATCTCCCGTTCCATGTGCTCTTCAAGACCTTGCCACTTTCCATTGGGAGGTGAAGTCTCTACGCTATTGGCTTTTGCAGAATCCAGATCTAGAACATTTGCATCATTACAAAGGGCTAGGCATATAAAAATGCCATGCCTTGACTAGGCGCGGTGGCTCACGCCTGTAACCCTAGCACTCTGGGAGGCAGAAGGCAAGAGGATCATTTGAGCTCAGGAGTTCGAGACCAGCCTGAGCAAGAGCGAGATCCCGTCTCTACTAAAAGTAGAAAGAAATTAGCTGGGCAAATAATAAAAATATATAGAAAAAATGAGCCAGGCATGGTGGCGCATGCCTGTAGTCCCAGCTACTCGGGAGGCTGAGGCAGGAGGATCACTTGAGCCCAGGAGTTTGAGGCTGCTGTGAGCTAGGCTGACACCACGGCACTCTAGCCTGGGTGACAGAGCGAGACTCTGTCTCAAAAATAAAAATAAAAAGTAAAAATGCCATGCCTTGATCTCTTGGGACAAACACTCTTACAACTCAGCTTCCATGCTGTGGGGAAGCCCACATGGAGAGAACGGAAGCCCCCAACCCCCAGCCTCAGCTGAGCTACTGGCCAATAGCCAGCACCAAGTCTCCAAACTCAGCCTTCATGTTGTGAGGAGGCTCAAGAGTGTACAAGGAAGCCCACACAGAGAGGAAATGAAGACTCCGGCCCTCAGTTCAACAGGAGTTGGCCTGCTAGCCAACAGCCAGCACCAACTTCCCAGCCATGTTGAGTCGGCCATCTTGAAGGTGGGTTCTCCACCTCTCAGAGGAGCTGAGCTACCTCACTTGCTTCGTGGATCAGAGACGAGGTGTCTCCACTGAGCCCCACCCAAGTTGCACATCCATGAGTAAAATAAATGACTGCTATTGTCTTAAGCCACCAAGTTTTCCAGTGGCTTATTACATAGCAGTAGATAACTTACACAATTACAAAGGTAGATAACAAGCTGCAGTAGTATTAGCAATACCTGTGCTTTTGTTTATTCTGGGATCTATTATTCTAGTGATAGAAATCACAGATTATTTCCAAATCACATCATGGTTGTTGCAGATATTTGAAATACTATTTAGCTTCCTCACCATTTTGAAGTAACAATAGTTACTAGACCTGCTGTTAGATCTGCTAGATCTTGTTATTTAATGTCAATAAAGACGTGTCTATGCTATGTAAAAATATGTATTTTAAATATTTTGAAAACCATATTTTAGTTGGTTTCTTTTGTAATCCTATGACTTTTCTGTTATGCATTTAAAGATATTTTTGAGAAGGTATTATCAAAGTATAACTTACAAAAAAATAATAAAAACATGGTTCATACCAATATAAAGTAGCATGCATCAAGGATTTATTTAATGAGTTAATGAGAGAACCAAAAGAACAACAGACTTGTTCAAGGGAGGATATGAGAGACTGATGGAGTGGAAAAAGTGAATTTCAGAGGCCGGGCATGGTGGGTCACGCCTGTAATCCCAGCACTTTAGGAGTCCAAGGCAGGAGGATTGCTTGAGCCCAGGGGTCCAAGACCAGCCTGGGCAACACAGCAAGACCTTATCTCTACAAAAAATAAAAAATTAGCTGGTGTAGTGGTGTACACCTGTAGTCCCAGCTGCTTGGGAGGCTGAGCCAGGAGGATTGCTTGAGCCTGGGAGTTGGAGGTTTCAGTGAGCTATGATCACGTTACTGCACTCTAGCCTGGGAACAGAATGAGACCATGTCTCTAAACAAACAAACAAAATAAATAAATAAACAAAAATTTAATTAAAATGAAATAAAATGAAAAATTCAGTTTCTAAGTTACACTCTCCATGTTCCAAGTGCTCAATAGCAACATTTGGCTATTGGCTTTTGCAGAATCCAGATCTAGAACGTTTGCATCATTGCAAAGTGTTCTCTTGGGCAGCGCTGACATAGAATAACATTGAAAGTACACACTGTTTGCCTTATATCCAAAGTTTAATCTTTCTTAACAAGGACAACAGCCTGCCAAAGAAGTCTGCTTCAGTTATCCATAACTGCATAACAAATCTCCTCTAAATGTAATGGCTTAAACAACAATGACATGGCCGGGCGCGGTGGCTCACGCCTGTAATCCTACCACTTTGGGAGGCCGAGGCGGGAGGATTGCTCAAGGTCAGGAGTTCGAAACCAGCCTGAGCAAAAGCCAGACTCCGTCTCTACTATAAATAGAAAGAAATTAATTGGCCAACTAATATATATAGAAAAAATGAGCCAGGCATGGTGGCACATGCCTGTAGTCCCAGCTACTCGGGTGGCTGAGGCAGAAGGATTGCTTGAGCCCAGGAGTTTGAGGTTGCTGTGAGCTAGGCTGACGCCACGGCACTCTAGCCTGGGCAACAGAGTGAGACTCTGTCTCAATTCAAAAAAAAAGCAAAAAAACTGGTCTACGTTGTCTGTGTTCTGCCTTTCCCTGGGATATTGCCTCAGAAAGCCACAACTGTTGCCTGAATGGGTGGGTGAACAACAGGAAATATCTCTAATATCAGTTACGTGCTGCTGCATGACAAATTGTCCCCAGACCCTAAACAACCATCATTTATTATCTCACGATTTCTGCGGGTCAGGAGTTCAGTAGCAGGTCTATTGCACAGATCTGGCTCAAGGAGTTTCCTGTGGTTACAGTCAGGTGGTGGCGGGGGCTGCAGTCATCTGAAGGCTCAACTGAGGCTGAATGATTTTGCCAAGCTCGCGTGCTCACATGCTGGCATGATGGAGCTGGCCAGGTGGGTCGCCTCCATGGAGCTGCTTGAGCAGGCGTCCTCGAACTACGGCCCGAGGGCCACATGCAGGCCGCCTAGCACATTTACCCGGCCCTCCCGGTGTTTTTGCCCCCACTGCCTGTCCTGCTTAGCAGCCGACTCATCCCAGGGCCACAGTGCGCACTCTCCAACGGTCTGAGGGACAGTGAACTGGCCCCCCCTGTTTAAAAACTTTGAGGACCCCTGTGTTTGAGTGTCCTCAGAATATGGCAGCTGGCTTCCTCCAAAGTAAGTGATCCAAGATACCACGGTGGAAGTTGCAATGACTTTTGTGACCAAGTCTCAGAAGTCATCTGATGGGATTAAGACCACTGGGACTTAGGGACGCCACGTCTGAGGTTGAGAGGGGACAGGAAGTGAAGGAATTGCCTGAGCAGAAGCCTGAAATAAGGGCAGATGTTGACTGCCCAGTTGGGGGACAGATATCAGCGACCTGGGAGTACAGCAAAGCATGCTCCAGCCTCAGAGCCTAAGGGGTCTCATGCCTGAAAAGCCGTGGAACGGCATGACATGAAAACTTCTCATGGCTGGGGAGGTAGATTGCAATGGGTCAGCCCAGGAGAAGGGCCTCAAGGCTTCCATTGTTAGAACACTGGGCCAGGCTCCTTCTCTCCCTTTCTCTCAACAAATGCCTCAGTTAATGGAAAACCAGTCTCCCAGCGGGAAGCATATAGCTTCTTTGGTCCTTCATCAAATGGGTGGCAGCTACTGAAGTTAGAGATTGATATCCACGCACATAGCTTGAGCTTGGGCTAAAATTAGTTAGTTTACCTTGGGACAGGTTGTACCTACTGAAGAATTATGTGGTTTTCACTTCTAGAAAGGAGAAGGTGATTAGCTAGGACACCTTGTGATTTTGGGGGGGGAGCCCCAAGACCTTTGATCATTGTGTCCCATGATTTTTTTTTTCACATGAGATCATCGTTTTTTGCAGCGTGGCAAAGAGAATGAAAAGCAAGTGCTGGGTGTCAGTCCCCACCACCTGGGCACTGGAGTGCTGGTGGCCCCCTGATTTCCCCGCTCTCTTAAATACTATTTCTGTGTCTGTGTCTGTGTTTCTTTCATCTCTTGCAACACATTCTGCCCGGGGACCCTATCTTTACTGGGGACGTCTCGAACCCCCGATAACTGGCGCATTGAGCAGGATCCCGAAGAGCAGCAGCAGACAGGAGCTCCGATCCTGTGTCGCAGAGACCTGCAGGAGGCTGCCAGCCACCGTGGGTGTCCCACCCAGCATGAAGCTTTGGTGAGTTTTGTTTTTTTCCGCCTTCTGGGATTGATCAGTCAGAGTTCCTCTTTCTCCTCTTTCGCTTTGGCAGTTGTGTGCCCTGATTTCTCAGGCTCTTCAGCCTTTTCTGTCTGACTCCGATTCTCAAAGTGCTGCTGCTGCGCCACTTCCAGCAGGGAAAGATTTGGAAAAACAGCTGACCCCAGAGCAGGAGGTCATGTCTGACCTCCCTCCAGTTGACTCAGATGACTCAGAACAAGATCAACTTAATGGTGTGAATGTCCCTCCTGCTCCCCTAAATGAGGCGCTGCACGGGACTGAGAAAGATCTGGATTCAGAGTGAGAAGATTGAATTTCTCTGTCCCCACTTAATTCCTCTGTGCCACCGCCCTGTTGGCATCAGCCGGCATATTCTTTTTTTTTTGAGACAGAGTCTCACTTTGTTGCCCAGGCTAGAGTGAGTGCCGTGGCATCAGCCTGGCTCACAGCAACCTCAAACTCCTGGGCTCAAGCAAACCTCCTGCCTCAGCCTCCCGAGTAGCTGGGACTACAGGCATGCGCCACCATGCCCGGCTAATTTTTTGTGTATATATTTCAGTTGGTCAATTAATTTTTTTCTATTTTTGATAGAGACAGGGTCTCACTCAGGCTGGTTTCAAACTCCCGACCTCGAGCAATCTGCCCCGCCTCGGCCTCCCAGAGTGCTAGGATTACAGGTGTGAGCCACCTTGCCTGGCCTCGTTGCAATTAATTTATGGGGTCGTGACTTATTACAACAATGGGTCGCATTTTTAAGTGTTCCCAACCTTTCTATCCGGGCCCAAAACATGATGATGAATATGAATGTTAACCCATGTCATGGTTTAGCAAAAGGGGAACAAGGCACGCCGACTTCTACCCAGCCAAAAGCCCATACCACCAGACAGGGTCTAGGATATCAAAATCTTGGGTAGTGGCCACTATGCCCTGTCCTTAAGTTGGCTCTCAGAGCAGCCAATTTGTATGGAGCAGTGGCCGTTAAATAAAGAAAAACTCGGTGCTCTTAAAAAATTAGTAACAGAACAACTTCAAGCTGGGCATACTGAGGACTCTCATAGTCCTTGGAATTCTCCAGTCTGTCATTAAAAAGATATCAGGAAAAGGGAGAATGCTAACAGATTTAAGAAACATAAATTCTATCATTCAGCCAGTGGGAATGCTGCAACCGGGGCTGCTGTCACTGGCTATGATTATTAAAAACTGGCATATCATTGCCATAGATTTCAAAGACTATTTTTTGGCAGAGCGAGGTGGCTCACCCCTGTAATCCTAGCACTTTGGGAGACCGAGGTGGGAGGATTGCTTGAGGTCAGGAGTTCGAAACCAGCCTGAGCAAGAGCGAGACCCTGTCTCTACTATAAATAGAAAGAAATTAATTGGCCAACTAAAAATATAGAAAAAATTAGCCAGGCGTGGTGGCGCATGCCTGTAGTCCCAGTTACTCAGGAAGCTGAGGCAGGAGGATTGCTTGAGCCCAGGGGTTTGAGGTTGCTGTGAGCTAGGCTGACGCCGTGGCACTCTAGCCCGGGCAACAAAGTGAGACTATGTCTGAAAAAAAAGACTTGTTTTTCACCATACCTATACAACCAGCTGGTGGAGAGAAATTTGCTTTTACTGTTCCGGCCTTAAATAATTCTAGGTCTGCTCAGAGATATCAATGGAAAGTCTTGCCTCGGGGTATGTTAAATAGCCCAATACTATGTCATCATTTTTTTGTTAATCAACCCTTCCAACTTTTAAGACAAGACTTTTCTCAAGCTTATATCATTCATTACATGGATGATGGACTTTTCACTTGTTCTTCTGAGCAACAGCTTACTTCCTTATATGCCGAGCTCGAATTGCTTTACAATCCTTCGGCCTAATTGTAGCTGAAGATAAAGTACAGAAAAATCATCCTTTCTCATATTTGGGTCTGATTATATCGTAACAAAAGAACACCCCAAAAGGTTCAAATAGGAACAGATAAATTACAGACTTTAAATGGTTTTCAGCAATTTTTAGGGGCTATAAACTGGCTCAGGCCTGTGTTAGGAATCCCTACATATACTTTGCAAAACCTGTTTGACATTCTTTTTTTATTTTATTTTATTTTATTTTATTTCATCATATTATGGAAGTACAAATATTGTTAGGGTTACAAATATTGCCCCTGCCCTCTCCCTCCCCCCTGTTTGACATTCTTAAAGGAGACCCAAATCTTACTAGTCCTGGGAGATTTACAGAGGCAGCCAGTCAAGAACTGGCTTGGTTTCAGAGCCACATTCCCAATTTCCAGCTCTCTAGAGTGGAACTGGAAAAACCAGTTGATCTATTTGTATTTCCAACTGAACATTCTCCCATCTGCAGTTTTAACACAGGAAGAAAATATCATTGTATGGATTTTTCTCCCTCATAAACAACAAAAGCATCTAAGTACTGACTTAGACAAAATAGGTCAGCTAATATTTAAAGGAAGACAAAGCCTAAGACAATTAAATGGATATGATCCTAATAAAATTGTAGGCCCTTTAATCTCCAAATTCAAGGGGCATTTCAACAAAATTTGGCTTGGAAGGTTGGAATAGCAGATTTCACAAGAACAATAGAGAATCATTATCCTAAACATAAATGTTTCCAATTTTTAAAATTAACCACCAGGATTTTGCCAAAAATAATTAAAAATACTCCTATTTTAACCGCCCCCACCTTTTTTACACATGGAGGTAGCGATGGCAAGACTGGATATTCAGGGCCTTTAAGCAAAGTGTGGCAAACACCCTGTCAATCAGCACAAAAGGTGGAATTACAATAATACAATAATTACTAAATTATTGCAAGATTATACTTTGCCATTAAACATCGTCTCTGATGCTCAGTATGTAGTCCAGGTTGTAAAAGCCTTGGAAACTGTGACATTCACAAATGATGATGAATTATCTACCTTCATGATAGACAATTTCTTCTTTTTATAACTCATATACGATCTCATACTAAATTACCTGGACCTTTGGTCACAGGAAATGAAAACATAGATCAATTTCTAATAGGCACAGTTGAAGGGGCTACTGCCTATCATAAGTTAACTCATAAGTTAATTAATGCCAAAGGGTTGGCTCCCAAGTATAAACTTACTCAAACTCAAGCAAAACATATTGTATCACATTGCCCAACTTGTCAAATTATTAATCAGCCAAATTTTTCAGCAGGAGTCGATCCTCGAGGACTCGCTCCAAATAAATTATGGCAAATGGATGTGACTCATATTCCAGAATTTGGAAAATTAGGAATAGTACATGTTGCAGCAGATACTTTTTCAGGCTCTATCGGTGCTACGCCATCTACTGGAGAAACAGTTAAACATGTTAATCTCCCACGGACAGTTGCTTTGCTGTCATGGGCATACCAAACACCATTAAAACTGATAATGCACCTGCATATTCTTCCCATTCCTTTTCCACTTTTTGTTCTCAGTGTAATATAAAACATATAACTGGTATTCCATATAAGGACAAGGAATCATTGAATGTACACATTTAACTCTCAGAAACAAGTCATTAAAACAAAAGCAGGGGGGTGGGGTGGGGGCTGGGCGCGGTGGCTCACGCCTGTAATCCTAGCACTCTGGGAGGCTGAGGTGGGCGGATTGCTTGAGGTCAGGAGTTCGAAACCAGGCTGAGCAAGAGCGAGACCCCGTCCCTACTATAAATAGAAAGAAATTAATTGGCCAACTAATATATATACAAAAAATTAGCCGGGCATGGTGGCGCATGCCTGTAGTCCCAGCTACTTGGGAGGCTGAGGCAGCAGGATCGCTTGAGCCCAGGAGTTTGAGGTTGCTGTGAGCTAGGCTGACGCCACGGCACTCACTCTAGTCTGGGCAACAAAGCGAGACTCTGTCTCAAAAAAAAAATTTAAAAATTAAAAGAATAAAATATGGGTCGAGGCTAAGCTTGTGTCTTGACAGAAAATGGACAGACGATGTCGATACGGAGCAGGCGGCTTAAACCTAGAATGGAAGATGCAGAAAGTCACGCTGGATGCAATGGAAGTGGAGCCAAAACAGAGGGCGATCGCTCCCCAGAGGAAGCCACCCCGCATGTCTCCCAAGACCTTCAAGTCCCCCTGGTGACATGGGGTCACCTGAGGAGAGCCTGTGAGAAGGCAGAAGAAATCTTGGCTCGGACCAACACTCCAAAAACGTCTGTAACCTTTTCTCTTGCTCTCATCTCCGTTTTGAACACGGTGGTAGGTGGCAGTACAAATCGATCATTTCATTTTGGGGCATAAGTACCCAATCCGCCTTTATTTATTTATTTATTTATTATTTAGAGACAGAGTCTCGCTTTGTTGCCCAGGCTAGAGTGAGTGCCATGGCGTCAGCCTAGCTCACAGCAACCTCAAACTCCTGGGCTCAAGGGATCCTCCTGCCTCAGCCTCCCCAGTAGCTAGGACTACAGACATGGCCACCATGCCCGGCTAAATTTTTGTATATATATTTTTAGTTGGTCAATTAATTTCTTTCTATTTTTAGTAGAGACGGGGTCTCGCTCTTGCTCAGGCTGGTTTCGAACTCCTGACCTGGAGCAATCCGCCCGCCTCGGCCTCCCAGAGTGCTAGGATTACAGGCGTGAGCCACCACAACTGGCCAGACTCTCTCTATATTTTAAAGGCTAGAAATGGAATTTGGTTGCCAGTAAAAATGAATAGGCCCTGGCAAGCAACTCCTGCAATGTATTTGCTAGATAAATTATTAAATCATATTCTAAAATGATCAAAAAGATTTAAAGGCATCTTAATAGCAGCAATTTTGGGAATAACTGCAGCGACTGCTACAGCAGCCGTTTCTGGCATTGCTTTGCATCAGATGGTACAAACTACAGAGTTTGTTCAAAAATGGCATCAGATGTTAATCAATTATGGACTACCCAAAATCAGATTGGCAATAGAGCTGCTGAAGTTGCAGATTTGCAACAAGCTGTTTCTCTATTAGGGGACTAGGTTGTTAGTCTAAAAAAAAAAAAAAAACAAATAAGACTGCATTGTGATTGGAATACTTCGCAGTTTTGTGTACCTCCACATCTGTACAATGAAACAAAGTTTCCTTGGGAGGCTATTAAAACACATTTATGGAATCAAGGAAACTTGTCAAGTGAAATTGGAAATTTACAAGAGATCATCAATACTTTCAGTCAAAAACTTAACCTACTGTCCTAATCTGAAGTGACTGATTTAAATACTTTAAATCTGGCCAACCGTGGTGGTTCACGCCTGTAATCCTAGCACTCTGGGAGGCGGAGGCAGGCGGGTCGTTTGAGTTCATGGGTTCGAGAACAGCCTGAGCAAGAGCAAGACCCTGTCTGTACTAAAATATAGACTGAAACTGGCTGGACAACTAAAAAAAAAAAAAAAAAAATATATATATATATATACATATATAAATTAGCCAGGCATGGTGGCACATGCCTGTAGTCCCAGCTACTCAGGAGGCTGAGGCAGGAGGATCGCTTGAGCCCAGGAGTTGGAGGTTGCTGTGAGCTATGCTGATGCCACAGCACTCAAGCCCAGGCAACAGAGCAAGACTCTGTCTCAAAAAATAATAATAATAATAATTTAAATCCCTTTCCACATTTACCTATCCTTGGATGCTCAGCAATAGGACTTGTACTGCTCATATTAATTATTGTAATTTGTTTAATCATAGTTTAGAAGCAGCTACGAAGACAACAAGGAGATTAAGACCAAAGGGTAGCAGAGATGGAGGTGCAGCTTCATGAACGTACAGCAAAGAAAAAAGGGGGAGATGATGGGATTAAGACCAGTGGGACTTAGGGACGCCACGTCTGAGGTTGAGAGGGGACAGGAAGTGAAGGAATTGCCTGAGCAGAAGCCTGAAATAAGGGCAGATGTTGACTGCCCAGTTGGGGGACAGATATCAGCGATCTGGGAGTACAGCAAAGCATGCTCCAGCCTCAGAGCCTAAGGGGTCTCATGCCTGAAAAGCCGTGGAACGGCATGACATGAAAACTTCTCATGGCTGGGGAGGTAGATTGCAATGGGTCAGCCCAGGAGAAGGGCCTCAAGGCTTCCATTGTTAGAACACTGGGCCAGGCTCCTTCTCTCCCTTTCTCTCAACAAATGCCTCAGTTAATGGAAAACCAGTCTCCCAGCGGGAAGCATATAGCTTCTTTGGTCCTTCATCAAATGGGTGGCAGCTACTGAAGTTAGAGATTGATATCCACGCACATAGCTTGAGCTTGGGCTAAAATTAGTTAGTTTACCTTGGGACAGATTGTACCTACTGAAGAATTATGTGGTTTTCACTTCTAGAAAGGAGAAGGTGATTAGCTAGGACACCTTGTGATTTTGTGGGGGGGAGCCCCAAGACCTTTGATCATTGTGTCTCATGATTTTTTTTTCACATGAGATCATCGTTTTTTGCAGCGTGGCAAAGAGAATGAAAAGCAAGTGCTGGGTGTCAGTCCCCACCACCTGGGCACTGGAGTGCTGGTGGCCCCCTGATTTCCCCGCTCTCTTAAATACTATTTCTGTGTCTGTGTCTGTGTTTCTTTCATCTCTTGCAACACATTCTGCCCGGGGACCCTATCTTTACTGGGGACGTTGAGAACCCCTGATAGTCATTTACTGCCACTTCTATATTCTTTTGGTCCCATAAACCAGCCCTGATTCCGTACGGAGGAGACTATGCAAAGATGAAATCCCTACACAGGGATTGGTGCAGGGATTGGTGGGGGCCGTCTTACAGGCTGCCAGCTGCAGTCTGGGGGTCATGTCACCTGGGGTTAAGAGAACTGAATACTGTTAGCCCTCATTGTCTGTGACAGTCTGACTTACCTTTCCAAGGTGTGGCTGAAATGTCCCTCACTGACTGCTGGCATTCCTGACGGCGCTGGGCGTGGGGGACCACACCGTGCTGTTCCTGGTGACCTGGCCGCCCTTTATGCAGCCATTGGAGTATCCCAGTGTCACCTCTGGCTTTGTGCTTGTGTGTTTGCACATCTGCTGATAATTTGAATGCGATAGAGATTCTCACATTCTTTGAATGCTGAGGTTGACGAAGGCAGCTTATAAGTGTGTCTTTGGGATTCAGAGCTGGCAGCTAAAATCTGATTACTCAGATTTAAGATGTCAGAGTCATGATTACCCTGGGGGTCGGGGTGGAGGGTGGGGACAAGGACCCTGACTTCTGGGGACCTGGGAATGTTCTTCTTTTTAAAATCTGGTTGCTGGGTAATCGAATTCCAATCGGTTGCTTGGAATTGATTCATCGAGCTGGACACTTCTGAAATGTGTTCTCTTCTGTATGCGCAGTGTAGCCCAATAAAACCTTAAAAAAAATATTATTGCCAGGGAAGCAAATGATCAAATAAGGTAACTAACTAGAGTCACAGACTTTGCAGAAACAGAGTTGCCTGGCGGTTAAGAGCCTGGATTGTCTGCATTCCAATCCCAGACCTTGCCACCAAAGCCGTGTGGCTTTGGGCAAGTTACTTAACCTCTCTGGCCCTCAATTTGTACGTCTGTGAAATGAAGATAACACCTACCGGGCTTACACGAGATAAAGAGAATAAAGCATCTGTCCGAGTGAGTACTTGTCACAGAGCAGATGTTTAATAAATAATACAAATTGTTTTTGCCGTAGATGTGATAAGTGGGTCAAGAAATAGAAAATGCACAATTGCTATGCCAATAAAAAAATGGGAAAAGATACGAATAGACAGGTCACAAGGCAGAAGCCCAGTGGATGACTAACGTGTAGGAAAGAAAGCATTTATCCTCGTATTAACTGTCTTCATAGCACGTTATCACTCTCTGCAATGACCGTGTCTATTTGTTTATTTACATGCTTAAAGTCCACCTCCCCTCTCCTCGTCCCCTAGACCAGGGGTCCTCAAACTACTGCCTTCAGGCCACATGTGGCCCACCAAGAACATTTATCCAGCCCTCCGGGTGTTTTTGCCGCCGCTGCCTGTCCTGCTTAGCAGGCGACCCATCCCGGGCCCGCAGTGCGCATGCGTGGAATGTGTGCCACACTCTCCAACGGTCTGAGGGACAGTGAGCTGGCCCCCTGTTTACAAAGTTTGAGGACCCCTGCCCTAGACAATGAGGTCCCTGAGGTCTGTGTCTGTCACTGCAGCACCTGGACCAGCCCGCTGTGGAGCAGGTGCTTGGCAAACATTGGTGGACTCCATGCATGAAAACGTAAATGGAAACGAGAGTCAACTCTTTTTTTTTTTTTTTTTTGAGACAGAGTCTCACTTTGTTGCCCAGGCTAGAGTGAGTGCCGTGGCGTCAGCCTAGCTCACAGCAACCTCAAACTCCTGGGCTCAAGCAATCCTGCTGCCTCAGCCTCCCAAGTAGCTGGGACTACAGGCATGTGCCACCATGCCCGGCTAATTTTTTCTATATATATATTAGTTGGCCAATTAATTTCTTTCTATTTATAGTAGAGATGGGGTCTCGCTCTTGCTCAGGCTGGTCTCGAACTCCTGAGCTCAGACGATCCGCCCACCTCGGCCTCCCAGAGAGCTAGGATTACAGGCTTGAGCCACCGCACCCGGCCGAGAGTCAACTCTTGACTTGGCAAACTAGCAAAGCTCTTTAGAATGCTTAAATTCAACACCAGGGAGGACGCTGAGAGATAGATCCTGCCATGTCATGCTTGTTGTGAACAAGCGAAAAAATATTTTAATTTTTCTAGACGTCAACTTGGTACTCATACCAAGTAATTCCATTTATTGGGACTCTATTCTAAGGAAACGATATAAGATAGGCACAAAAGTTTATGCGCTAGGATTTTCTCCATAGCATTATTTGTAACAGCAAAAACATGGAAATAGCTTAAGTATTTATATAATAAAACTTATAAGAAACAAAACCAAAAAAAATTGATATATTTATAACAATAAGCTCTCGGAAAGGTTCTGTAAAATAGAACAGAAACATTGTAGAATACCATGCAATCTTTTTTTTTTTCTTTGTGACAGAGTCTCCCTCCCTCACTCTGGGTAGAGTGCTGTGGCATCATCGTAGCTCACAGCAACCTCAAACTCCTGGGTTCAAGCGATCCTCTCGCCTCGGCCTCCTAAGTAGCTGGGACTACAGGCATGCGCCACCATGCCCGGCTAATTTTTCTGTTTTTAGTACAGACG
>VSMD01009631.1:18395-32476 GCA_008750895.1 Mirza zaza | reverse complement strand
CGTATAGTTTCTGATCATCTCTCTGATAATGCCCTTGATGTGGAATCTGGGTGTCCCCAAGCCTGTGAGGTTACCACCCTGTCCCCCCTCTCGTCCAGTAGGAAGAAGAACAAACTGCCCCTCCTCCCTCCACTTCCCAAGTCCCATGCTCACCTCTCAACTAAACAAAACCTTGAAAAGACGATTCAGAACACACAGAACGCAGGCAAACATTTGCAATATCCTACAGTTTAACTCCTTCTAATCTCAATTCAATCCCTGGCCACTTCCGCAGTGTTTTGCCTTTGCATAATAAAAAGTCCTACCGAAGGGCTGATTTTCTCTCACCTTCTACGGAAGAGCAATATATTATACTGCCACTAACAGAAAAATTGCTGGCAGTTTTAAAATAGTATTTTGTTAACACTCGTGTAAATAAATATTTCAGAATTATTGAGATTTAGCTTCAGTTACAAGGCCTTAAATGTGTATCAAACAAATGTATCTTTATTATTAATATAATTTATTTAATGGGTTCACAGGTGAGGAGACAGGGTAGACTTTTAAATCATCTTTTTTGTCACGAAAAATTTAGAAACTAAAGAAAGTAAGGAAGAAAATAAAAATTAATTCTGATAGTACTACCTAGAGAGAATGTTTGAGTATGAAATTGTGGTTTTTGTACACACACACACATATATATATGTATATGAATGTGTGTGTATGTGTATGATTTCAATTTAGTAACCACATTTTTATTTAATTGTTGCTAACATTTTCCTATTTCATTAAACATTCTGTGACAGTACCTTTTTCAATGATGGCATAAGATTTTGTTGGAAACATAATTTATGTAAAAAACTCAATTGTTAGACCTTAAATTTTCTCCTCTTTTCATCAACATAAATATTGCTACAAGGAATGCTTTTATAGATAAATCTTTGGGCATGTTTTACAGTCATTTTAAATAAATTTTCTAGACTTTCATAGCAAACCGAAATCTGGAAGGAATCAGAATAAAGTATTTTATTCTGTACGTAACTCCCGTATCAGGTAAATGTTATTCTATCCAGGGTTGTGCCACTATTTACTGAGACCATCAATCCAATTTGTTCCACATGTCAATACTGCTCTGTTCTTGAGTTTCTGAACGTTCAAATCCCTTTAGGTAAAACCGGTCTTTGTTCAGTGAGCTTTAGTAATCACTCAGCCTGTCCCCAACCAAGAGTCCATGTTGCCAAAGGACACAGTGGTGAGGTTTCTGGTAAGGTTTCCTAATTTGGTACATTTAAATGACAGGAATTTCATTTTCCAGGCAGTTTGACAATCAAGATTATCAGTGTATGAATAGATGCATTTCTGTGTTAATGTTGTTTTATGTTTATTAGGCAGTAATGGACTTTTTATCATTGGTTTATAACTCATTTCGTACTCATCAAGCTATTAATGGGAGTGAGAATGCTGGATTTGGCAGCAAAACAGTGATAATGTTACATGTAGCAGATCCAAAGAGTTAAAGTCTCAGTTAAGCCAATTTTTATAAATAATGCTACTGGTTTTGTTCAATCTAGAACTCAAAATCATATTTATGTTTTTAATTTTTCTTTATAACTATAATAAAAATCCATTGCAATTGTGGAAAAATGGAAAATGCAGAAAAAATATAACGCAGAAAATAAAAATGAGACGTAATCCCAAGTCCCAAGGAGATAACTGATAATACAGTAAATGTCCTTCAAGTCATTCTTCTGTGTCTACCTAAAGCATATGTGCTCCTCTACTTGTCATTATATTGTAACCACTGCTCCGTTTCATTAAAAATTGTTCAAAAACATCGTCATAATAGCTGTGTAATATCCCAGTGATAGATATGCCAAAATTTAATCCATTTTTCTATTGAAAGATGTTTAGACTTTTTAAAAATAATATTTCACCACCAAAAATAATTCTGAAATGAACATCATTGAACTTCTTTGTTAAAATATTGAACTAATTTCATAGGGTAGGTTTCCTGAAGTGAAATTACCGGTAATTCAGGGAACATGAACTTTTATTAGGTTCCTGTAATAGACAGCCAAACTGCTTTCTAGAAAGACGTAATTCACACTGTCGTCAGTAGGATAAGAGAGTACCTGTCTCACGACACTCGTGTCAACTATTTTTTTTTAATTTTGACTAATTTAATAAGCAAAACATTTTTATTAGCACTGCTAATAAGGACTTCCGTAGGTTTATTGATTATTTGTATTTCTTCTGTGAAATATAAACTCATGTGCTTCTGAGAAGAGGAAAATTGGCTGGAATAGTCACAGGGGAGGGGAGAGTACTGAAAAAGTGCTGACTTGAGGATCTTTGAAATTAACTTTAGCATAAATTATGCACATACTCTACTACATGAACAACTCTAATACTATTCATTGCACATGGATAAAAAAAAAATCTAAATATTAAAAAAGAAAGCCAAACAGTTCTGAGGGGAAAATATGGATAATTCTTTCAGTAAACCTTGAAAAGGAGAACACCTTAGTAATCAAAACTCAGAAGCTATAAAGAAAGAAGTGGGGAAATTTCGGCTACAGATTCAAGAGTCTATCACAAGTGAACATATATCTCTGTGCACAGAGCACATTATCATGATTTTTGCAGAATCCAAATGCAAATGTTTTCTGGTCGCAGCCGACCTAGCACCCAGGCTGCAGTGGCAGTAGGGCTCCCAGGCCTCTGCTCTTGCTCTGTGACGTTCTCCTGGGCCAAACTCCTTTTTTATCGTGATGCTCTGCATGCATGGCCTCCGCCATGGTCTGGTGTCACCCCACATTAATACACTGAAATCCTAACTCTTGGGGTAATGATGTTGGGAGATAGGATCTTTCGTGAGGTGATTATTTTTTGTGAGTGAGGCCCTCAGGAATGGGATTGATTAGTGCCCTTATAAAACAGGCCCAAGGGAGGTAGGTCATTTGCTCCTTCCAGCAGGTGAGGAAGCGGCAAGAAGTCCCCATCAACGAGAGAGAGGCCCCCCCCACCAGACACCAAATTTGCTAGCATCTTAATCTTGAATGTCTTGGCCTCCAGAACTGTCAGAAATGAATGTTCGTTGTTTCTAAGCCACCCAGACTGTGGCATTTTGTTATAGCACCCTGAGCAGACTCAGCCTCCATTTTCAAGGCCAGCCAATGCATGGCTCACGATGGTGGCTTCAGCCAAGCCACCTCATCCGTATTCTAGAAGCAAGAAGGAAAGGGCAGCAGGCGAGGAGGGGACAAAGGGCTTGGTCTGGTCGCTTTTATGGAAGATTCCAGAATGATGCCCCATGAAATTTCCCTGTGTATGTTATTGGACAGAAGTATCACACCAGGCCACACCCAGCTGTGAACTCATCTAGAATGCGCTCATCCCATCTTTCCCTTGGCAGAGAACAATAGCATGGGTAGTAGGAAGATGACTAGCAGTCTCTGTCTCCCGCCCTTGAATAATAAGCGACGATTTGTCGGTGTCCATGCCTTATGTATTTCCTGGTAGGGAGGACTAAGGTATTTTATGATCTCTAAATTTCACCAGTATCATAGCCAATTGTACCTATCGCAAGCAGAATTATAAATGATAATTTATTGCATCTAATATTTTAGAGATCATAGAAGAAAATTAAAAATGCCGTGAACTTTGCTGCTTGTATCTCTTTTGTGTCCAGTTTTCCAGCAAAAAACCGCCGGTAATTGAGGAGAACACCTCTGGGTGCCCCACATGCCACGTTGGCTTCCGAGCAGCACCGTGCACACGTGCAGGCTTCCAGGGCCCGATGCAGAGCTGTCCACTCCCCTCCACCCACACGGAGCTCTTCCTGGCCCAGTCGTGAGAACTAGCATAAGGAACTACAAAAAAATCACTGCAATTCAGTTATTTTTTTTTTTTCCCTAAAAAAATCGGTGAACAGTTCTCTCCAAATCCTTGCGAGGCTCCTTTTGCAGCTTTTGTTCACAGACAGGGTCGATTGTTGCTGTCACTCCTGGTGGTCTCCATTTCATTGGCATGGCTTACCGGCCACCAGCACCATGCCATCTGAGGGCTTTACCGGTTGGCCCAGCAAGAACCTGTGATAATGCCTCCTCCTCTCATCTGCCCCCTTGATGGGCTTAGGAAACAGCTCCCGTGCTAACGAGGACCCGGAGCCACTGTTGCAGTTGTGGATTGGTTCGTTCGATCCCTTAAGCAGTTCTTCCCCAGCGGAATTGAATAGTGTGTAGACTCAGGCCTTTGGCTTTCTTTCGTGGGTAGGGGTCCAAATCCACCTCCCAATTATTAATTAGGGACAATGTGACTAAAATTTATATTGCAAAATTGTTTTCTCCCTCTTAATGGCTTTTTCTAACAACATAGCCTTTCCTCTTCTGACCAAATGGAAAAAAAAAAAATCATCTTGAGTTTTGGTTTGGTTTGCTTTTGCAGATCATCCTGTAATAATATTAGGTGAAAGTATAAAGAATACCAAACTCTGAAAACACTACTTGAGATGCCCTCATGATTGCATTTTAAACTCACTGATCTTAGTGTCTCCTAGATGCTAGACTGCATGGAAGCCCACATGTGTGGGGAGCATGGACCCACATTACAGCTTTGGGGGGAAAATGTTAAGACATTTAATTTTCAGGCAGAACGCTGAACCATTCATATTACAACACCACAGTTACGTCTTTCATCATTTAGTTCTCCTTATGGATTATATCAGTCTATTTTCACTCGCCAACATATTGATATTATTTGGCTCTTCTTGTAAATGGCACTAATCTAAGTGCCTAGTCATGGATAAGATTTCTCCCTTGTAAGTGAAGTTCTACTACGTTATAAATAGCTAATGACTCTCCAAACTCCGCTGGTTCACAGGAGAAATAATTTAATGAAGACTCAGATTACTTTGTGTAGCTTCGTTAGTGTAAATGAGTAATGCGTATTGATTTTTCACAGCTTAAAAATCTTTTTATTCATCTTGTGCAAGAAAGTCTGTTAAGGAATTATTAATGACATAATAATTGCTTTGAGATCTATAGCCTAATTAAAAAAGTAAATTCTTTATTACATCTTTATTTTAATTAGATGTACAGAAAGACAATAATTTTTACAAGAAACCCTGTATAAAACAAAATTACCTCATTTAGAAATGCCTCAGAGAACCTGCAGCGGTGCTACTCCGAGGCTGTTGAGAAACAAAAAGCAGAGTGATTCTACTTCCAGTCAAAACTGAGATGCCATTTGACTGATATTAGTAATGTTAAGTAGACTATTTTACAAGTTTGGTGGTTATACATTTCACCTATACCAGGCAACTTCTGCTTCTACTTAAAACAATTTTTTTTTTTAAGAGACAGGATCTCTCTCTGTCGCCCAGGCTGGAGTGCAGTGGCTCTATCACAGCTCGCTGCAGCCTCAAATTCCAGGGCTCAAGCGATCCTCTCACCTCAGCCTCCCGGGTAGCTAGGATTATAGGTGCAAGCCACCATGCCTGGCCGACTTTTAAATTTTTTTGTAGAGATGGGGTTGCCCTATGCTGCCCAGGATGGTCTTGAACTCCTGGCCTCAAGTGACCCTCCCACCTTGGCCTCCCAAAGCACTGGGATTATAGGCGTGAGCCACTGTGCCTGGGCCTAAAATTTTTTTTTTTTTTTAATTTCTTTAAAGTAAAGGTATTTTTTAAAGTTTAAAAAGCTCAATGGAAGCCAAGAAGGACAATGAGCTTATCATCATGGAAGTTACTTTTTATATCAACTTGAGTTCATTTGTTTTTGTAGCTGTACTTTGCTCTGTTTCTTCAGTTTGCAAGATAATGCTTTTTAGCAATTTGTCCTGCATTGTGTATATCACAAAACCAAAATCAGTAACAACCTTCCGTCTATCCTGTCTTTCTTTTCCACCTGTTTTTCTGTCTTTAATGGGTATGCATGATTAACTGAGGCGATGGGTGCTTCCCAGTGGAGTGTGATCAGTCACTTGAAGGACGGTGGGTGAGTTAACATTCGAGTGTGGACCTTGTGCTGGGCATTGTGTCGGGACCTTTCACACTTTTTTTTAATTTAATCCTCACAACAACCCAAACCAGCAAAGTACGAGTTCCATCTTACAGAGAAAGGAACCGAAAACGAAGGTTGGCAAACTGCCACACACCATTTGGATAACCTAAACCAAGGATCAGAAAACTACAAGCAGTGGGGCATATCCCACTTGCCACTGGATTTTATAAATAAAGTTTTATTGGGACACCGACACACACACACACATCTGCTAGGTGTCTATGGCTGCTTTCACGTCGCAGGGTTGAGTAGTATGGTGAGAGACACCCTGACCTGCAGAACCAGAAATAGTTACCTTCAGAGAAAAGTGTTAAGTCAAGAAACCCAGACCTGCTTACTGGATTATACCTCCTCTCATTCATTTCTGATCCCATGTTTTGTTTAAAATTATCCATCCCCTTTTTCTAGCATGCTCTTCAGACTTCATCTATTTCTTTTCTCCTTCCTTTATTTTGACACTCTCAATATATAAGGGCCTTTTTCCTTTGAGCTGCATCTCATCTCTTTTCCTAATAGGCTGAAATAACGTCTCTCCGGCCGATTTCTCTCTTGGCTGTCATTATTTATTTAACTCTAATCATGTTATTTCATTCAAGGTAGCATTCTGGACCTCCGCTAGTAAAGGATTATCAGAGCAAGGTATTATTTTATCTTGCTCCTCTCGTTACCTGAATTTTTTCCCTTTAATTTTCCCACAGAACTTTGGTTGCCGGACTCCCGGGAAAGAGTCATGGGCATTTACAATTTAGAAAGTCCACCGTTGCGACATAATACAAACCAGATCAAAGGGGCACCAAGCCCAGGCAGAGATCCTGTACTTTCCTGCGTGTTGGGAAAAGGGAGAGCAGCAAGGCATTGCCACCCTAAAGCATATTAGCCAATGCATAGTATGGTGCCAAATGGACGCTCTTTGTTCTCAGTCCCTGCTTGTAACGCAGCAGAAGTTGCCCAGCTCCATGTTTACCTTCAGTAAGTTCAGTTGTGTAGACTAATTTATTCTCCAAAAGAAGGGACCAAATCAGAACTCTGTGAATAGACCCTGAGGGGTCTCTGTCTGAGACGAAGGCCAGAGACACTCTGATTAGTCAAAAAGGGATTCAAGGAAGTGAAAGTTGGAAACAATCTAAAATGTTCAAGAACAGGAAATTAAAAATAGAATATCCATACTACAGAACACTATGCAGTATAAATGATACTGCAGAATAAAATTTGTGATAGGGAAACATAGCAGATTCTTAAGTGTGTATGTCTAACTTTGTTAATAATTTAAATTTTAATATACACATTAAAATATATAGGGAAGAGCACTGGACAATACATACCAATATATTGCCAATACATATTCCTATAATCCCACCTATAATATTAATACACTAGTCACCTTGGTTACCTTTCGGTGCTGGGGTTGTGACTGACTTTATTGGTCTTTTTAATGTTTTTCTATAATTTTCCAATAAGTATGTATTACTTTAATAATCATGTTTCTTTTTATGAAATAAAAAGGATACAACCAGGAACGCCATGGCTAAGCAGAAAGGAAATGGGACATTCCCTCTCCTAAGTGAACTGGAAGAGTGTTAATAAATTTGTGTCGTTTCCACCCTTCGGGTTGGAAACCACTTTAGAAGCAGATTGCCTTAGCCAGCTGTGTTAAGGGAAGAGGTTCTAGTTGTTTCCTTCTGAGGGTCAAGGAAGCTGGGATAAGCATATACTGTTACTAGTCATTGGAGTACTTACTTCGAAGGTCTTTGGGGTTCCCAAGATCATTCGTAGATCCTATTCTTTCTTCTTTTCAAGACTTGGTTAAGGCTGTTCCCTCGTTCAGGATGGTCTTGCTCACCACTGTCTTCTTGGACCAGCTGACAAGTTGCCTCTTGCCTAGATCACCTGCAACCCTTTCCCCATTCCCACTTCCCACTAATCCGTGCTGCCATTTTCATAATTCTTGCTGGGGTTTGTCTCTCTCTCTCTCTCTCTCTCTCTCTCTCTCTCTCTCTTTTCCCTACTGCATTGAAAGCAAAACCAGATTTAAATCATATTTCCAATGCTTAGAATATCTGAATCACCTTTATAGCCAGATAGCTCCACTCAGAAGAATTTGATTTCCTTCCAGCCTTTCTAGCTCAGTTGTTAGGTACGTGCCACCCTCTTCTTCCTCCTCAGCCAGAGTTCTTGGTCGTGATCCAGATGCATGGCTGGGAACGGAAGCCTGGTGGGCCAAGAATACGTTTATGCTTCTAACCCGTCACCCGTGTTAATAATTTTAAAGCAATGTATGGATGCAGTGTCTGTAAAGACCGCAATGAAAAGTTGCTAGGGAAAACAACAGGAACCATGCGATTGAAACGTTAGTCTTCGGCTGTAAGACAAAAGTATAATCAAATGACGGTGCCATTTTAGAGGTGTCCTCCTGCACACAGTGGACAGTTGGCATGTCCCGCCCCACGCCCCACCCTCACTCCTCCTGGCTGTTTTGAGGGGCTCCCCCGCCCCCGTCCCTACATGAATAGGCCCTCCCAAAATTTAACTAGCCTGGCCCTATTATTCATACCTACTTTCCTCTCTGCTGATCTGACAATTTGAGGGTTTTGTTGGTATGCTCCTTGTGACTTAGTACAAAGCATAGTCTGTCTCGCTAGGGAATAAATTTTAACACACAGCTATGAAACCAAAATCATCTATATTTCTCAACTCTTCTATATCCCTACTTTTTTGGTCTGCTTGATCTGCTAAAGATTGAAAAGAGTGTGTTAAAAAGCTCCAGTAAGTAACTTTTATGGTGAATGAAGTATTTGAACTAGATAAGGCCTTTATTCGAGAAGGAATGAGAGGAGGAAGATGGGATGGGCCCCTTGGATACCTCATTAATCCTACAACACAGAAAGCCTGGCTCTCTTTTCTGCTCACACATAATCTCCTCTCAGGTGTTAAGGTGTGTGATAAGATCATGGAAGAGGAGAGAGAAGAATAGGGAGGGGAGAAATTCCTGATGAAGAAAGTCAATATTGACCGGTTTGTGGAATACCTGCTATTCTTGGGCTTTTCAAAGTAAAGCTGATATCTTATGCCTAATCAGCACCAACACTTTTTCACTACGGGTGAAAAATATTAACTTCCAGGCTGTTAATCAGCCAGGCTGATGTTGTATTAAATTGTTGTGATTTTCTGCTCTCTGATGAGGTGATGTTACCCACTAGATTTGTTTTCTATCCCTGACTATACACCAACCTGGATCTTGTACCCCAAATTGAAGTGAAATCAGAACAGAAACCCAACAAAAAATCAGATAGCCATCTTGAGAGGCGCTATGTACTCTGTCTCTGTGTAAGTCCTTCTCGTTTAATTTGCATGAGTATTTTGGGAGAACAGGCAGGAGTATTCTAGTATTCTCTTCACAGAGAGTAGGAGATTACATTTCCATGGTGGGTCCGTATATTTTACCATTGGGAAAGGGAGGAGGAAAATGTATAAATCTGTAGCCTCTTGCAAACAAATATCCTTTGTGAGGCATGCATACTTTTTAATTATTTTGTGTTCCTTTGGAACCTCAAATCAATGTGATTTTTGTAGACAGTTAAATCAGGATAATAATAATGAATATTTCGAAAATGTTTGCTATATATATGTGCATAATGGACTTTTTAAGGCATTTTACATATATCAATATGCTTAAGAAGTCTATTATTACTGCTATTTCACTAACCAAGGAACAGACGCACAGAAAGACTCACCTGAGGTTAAACAGCTAGAACGTGGCAAAGCCAGGATTTGGATCCGGGCGGTTTGCTGTTGACCATTAGGTTAGACCGTTTCTTAAAGGTGAGGGGAAAGAAACTTTTTCAATGACTGTTAAGGGTGTTCAGGTCTGTATCACCTGCAGGCAAAATCAATTCAAGAAATAGTTCTGAAATTCAGTCGTGTAGGGGGCACTGGGCTAAATGCAGTGGCATTATTTTTTTCAAGGGGGAAAACCCCATATCCCTTACTTTTAGATTGCTTGGGGTTTAGCAGAGAGATTAAGACAAGCGTACAAAGGGTACCCTATAAAGAAGAAGGAAATCTCATGGTAGAAGATTTAGCAGAACACTGTGATGGTTCAAAGTTAGAGCAAGTTGCAGTGATCTCTAGTAAAATTCAGTGTGTTGTCTTTTCCTGTAAGTTCTATCTGTTCTGTTTTCCAATATTAAGATACAGAAATAAGGACTTCATTGTCAATTTATTGTCAGTTCTACCACAAAGCTGGGCTTAATTCATCTGAAGTGTGTAACCCTTCATCCCAAGGCTTGTGTGGACTCCAAGGTTTGTGCAAGATGCTTTAGCGCTCTCGTGAAGTCATAAAACAAGGCTAAAGCAGGAGATAGTGACAGCTTATAAATTGCACCTTGTTTATTCACTTAAGGTAAACGATCTGTCTGGTTCTTTTTCTTAGTATTATTATTTCTGTTTTTTTTTTTCCTGCCTTGCTCTGAGTCTTTGATTTCCCAAAACGTAAGACTGTGGAGTACTTTCTGGTGTTTGAGACGTGAGCTCAGTTTGTGTTGCCTTTGCAGGGACTTAAATATTTCTGAAGGTTTCCGGATCTCCACACAATGCAGAGTAATGCATGCGTTAGGCCGTGATGTGTGTAAAGCATGCACACAATGGCCATCCCAGAGGAGGGGGCGACAGTTATTATTGGCAATTATCGAGGGGTTGTATTTTTTGTGAGTTATTTATTTATTTATCTGTCATCATCCTGATCAAGCTCCAAACCCCAGAAGCCATTTCTACCACACCCTCCTGACCCGGATGGTGCAGCAAGAACAGAGAAAGTGTGTCTGGCAAAGAAAGGTCATTTGGGGCAAGTTCAAATTACCCAGTCTGGTTAGAACAGGTGACAAATTGGTGAACTAATTGTGGATATGGACTGGTGAAATAAAAGCTGGTCTTTGGCTGTATTTTGTGACTTCTAACACCTATGAGTTTGATTTCATCTGAGCAAAGAAAAAGATGTTCTCTGAGAACCATGTGATGAATGTGGTCTTTATTAGGCTTGCCTGGAAGTTAAAAAGTAACAGAAAATGAAATTATGTCTTGATTTTGAATCTACTTTGCCTGTTGTATTTTGTTCCAAACTCATTTTTGTCTGATAATTTAGCCTGCCCCTTACTAATAAGTATTCAAGTCAATTTAAATATGAATTAAGTAAAACATAATTATATAAACCTGGAGGGGGTAGATATATAACATATTCTACAGTTAAATTTAAGTTATTTTAGATTATCTGCTGGTTTAGATTATTCACCCCTCTGCCTTCAATTATTGCAAAAAATAATAATCAGGATTTGACTTACTGAAATTCCAAGTTCGTCTTCAAGATGTTCATCCCCCTAAGTATACAAGCGATATGAATAATTCCAATGCATGTGTCAATCTTTGTGTAATAGTCCAGCATGTGGCATTCAATATGTACTAAGTTGGGATTCTATTAATATTTTCCCTGCCTCAGGGTAAATATTTTCTTCATAATGTAGAAATATATAGTTAAATATGAATGGTCGATTATATAAATGAAATCTATTTTTCTTTGTAAAATAAGTTGACTAAAAACAGTCCTTAAAGTTCTTCATGGGTTTCTTTTGAAGTGCTAATCTGTTTAAAAACAGCTACCCATACCTAAAGCAGAATATCCTCTTATGTTTATTAATAAATGTTATTACAATATGTTTAAGTATTTCAAACACCTCATTGAAACGCAGTTACCAGTCTTGTTCCTTCCAAGTACAGCATTTAACGACTCTAAATGGTCAAACTTTTGAGACAACAGCACGTCCCTGGCCATGAGTAAATTCATAATTCACTAGGCGTGAACAGATCGAGTCTGCTGCTATGCAGAGGTAGAATCTGCAGCCTAGAATTGTTGGTGGCCATTGAATAGGCAAAGCATGCAAGGAGCCATCTCCTTCTGAATATTAAAAGCATTTCTCTATCCGAAGAAAAGAGCATTTAAAATCACGACCACGTTCACAGGTGTAAAATACAATTACAGTCTCCTTTGCTGAGTTTCATAGCGTCAGGTGAAGACTGTGGGAGGTAGACCATTGGACTTCCGCAGTGAGAGCCAGCACCTTGTCCCAAAGGACAGGCGGGGCCAGGTGTGCCTCCCCGGATGCCATTGAGGATGGCCAGGGACACTCGGAGCAGGGGATGTCTCCGTGGAGGCCAGGAACTGGAAGCACTTGGACAGGCTCCCCCCGGGTGGTGGGGCTGGAGCCTGCCTGGCCCAAAGGAGCCCAGAGGGGGGAACCCAGAGGCTCAAATACCAAAAAGCCACTTACCTCAATGGGATTGTGTTGGTATGAAACGTGGTATTCGAAGCTGGAAATGATGAGAAATACACTTTTTGGTACACTGGGGTGCTTTGCATCTTGTGCGGGTGCACTGTGGCCTTGTCCCAAGTGCTCCATGCAGTTGGGGGTAAGTACAGGAGCAGAGGGGACTGTATCCAGCCCAGGCTGGGGCAGGCCAGGGAGCAGAGAGCTCAGGAAAGGTTTTCTCCAAAGAGGAGTTGCTTGAGCACTCCCCCATCTCCGTGAAAGTGGGCGATGAGCGTGAGCCCCAGAACACCACCGTGCTCGATTTTGACTCAGTGCCCTCCACGTGTTACCGTCCACCTGGCGGCGTCCGCAGCCAACCTGCTCACAGCTGGCACCTTCCAGGAGAGTGAGTATAGGCAAAGTGGCTCCGTCAAGAAAAGAATCAGGGGCAATATTTGTAACCCTAACAATATTTGTACTTCCATAATATGATGAAATAAATTAAAAAAGAAAAAGAAAAAGAAAAATCTGACCAATTGTACATTTTATTTCATTACCTGATAGCAAAGCAGAGTCACACAAATAATTGGAGTGGTTCAGACCTCCAGGCAAGAGGGAACCATCCATCACCATGTAGAGCCTTGCCAATCTCTGTTCAATGCGAAACGCACTTCGGTGCTGAGTTACAAAAGTCCATGTGGGCCTGGGGAAGTACACATACCTGCTTACTCTGCAAAGGCTCATCCGACTCGTAGGAAAAGAACACAACAGAACAACTGCACACGGGGAACGCCGACCCTCTGGCAGCCCTAGGAAGCTGCTTAGCTCAGCAGACGGAGCCCACGGAGCTGAAAGCTTTGTTCCCACATTAGGCCAGGTCTCCGCAGGCCTGTGCCCTTGGCCAGGGTCAGGTGATCACACGGTGCTTCTCATAAGTGAGCCAGTGGAGCAAGAAACCGGAAGGGCAAAAATGCTTAAAAGCACAACTGGCAAACCTAGGAGACGCTCTCCGGGTGTGCTTTGGGCCTCGCTTTGGGAAATCCTTGAGGAAGGGAACTTGGAAATCCCGAGCTGAGGGTCCAAGGTAGAGGGCTTAGCTGTGAAATGATTTATGGGTGCCCAGTTTTCCCCACCGTCATTGCACGCTGACTAGAATTATTTGTTGATTAAAGAAATTTGTGTGTGTGTGTGTTTGTCATCTATGGGCCTAACTGCTCTTGACCCAGATTTAGAGGTTGTCTAGCGTTGTCGAGGCCATTCCTCCTGGCTTGGAGTCTCTGTCACAGGTTGGCTTCTGGGACAAGACAGAATACAGGCCACAGACACTGTCTCTGGGTCTAAAAATTCCTGCCCACTCCCCTTCACACACACACTCAGACTCTCACACACACACTACACTCACACACATACTCTCTCACACACACACACTCACACACACATTCACATACACACTCACACACACTCTCACACACTCACACACACATTCACACACACATACACTCACACACACACTCACACACACACATACTCATGCACATACACACACACACACATACACACATACATACACTCACACACACACTCACACACAGTCTCGCACACACTCACATACACACATTCACACACTCACACACACTCACACACACACTCTCACTCACACACACACTCTCGCACTCACACACACTCACACACTCTCACACACACTCACATACACACATTCACTCACTCACACACTCACACACTC
>VSMD01009631.1:0-18304 GCA_008750895.1 Mirza zaza | reverse complement strand
CACACTCACACACACTCACATACACACATTCACACACTCACACACACTCACATACACACACTCTCACTCACACACTCTCACACACTCACATACACACACACTCACACACTCGCACTCACACACTCACACATTCACACACTCATACACTCACACTCACACACACACACGCACACACACGCACACGCACACACTCACACTCACACACTCACACTCACACAGGGTCCAGTTAGTAGCCTCTTCCACACACTCCATTTTCATCACTTCCTTTCTCAGTCAAAATTAAATTCTGTTATCACTTTGACATTTTTAAAGTCTTTATGTTCCAATTAATTTTGGTTTATTTGTTAATTTATCTCCTCTTTATTCATGTAATGTCTCAGCAGACGTCTGCTGAGGCCACTGTATGAGGCACATGGGAAACAAAGCACACAGTCCCTGGCCTCCCGGACTCTCAGTCTAACAGGGAAGAATGTAAATCTCATCAAGTCATTAAAAATACGTCTATAGAGAACTCAACATAGGATGTCCTATTTAATAAGACTACTGAGAAAAATGAAGCATTGTGTAAAAGAACCATTAGGGTAAAGAAGTTCATCAAGAATCTGGAGGAAGGGCTTGCCACAGAAATTCTTAGAGGGTTCTGCTGGGAACTGATGAATTTTCAAGCCTGGTTGGGACAGAAACTAAAGTAGAAAACCAACGTCGTGTCTACCTCCTCATCCCATTTCAGATTCCAGGAGCGGAGCCTGTCCTAAGCCTACCTTTCAGAAATTTTCCTTTATCATGAAACAAGCCAACATCTTCTTGAGGGTGGTACAAATGGTACCCACAGTAGTTTACTCTGGGCATCATTTAGAGATTTCATTAAGCCACACACAGGTCACAGTGGCTTAAACAGAAAAGACATTTATTTTCCCTCCCATGCATAAAGACCAGTGGGAGGTCATCTGGGGCCACTGCTTGTAGGTTCGTGACATCATTAACATCAGGCACTTTTCTGTTTTTCTGCCCCATCTATTTTAGGACATAACACCCATTCTCGAGGCCATGATTGTGAAACACTTCCTGCACCTCCAGTTATTGCATCCAATTTCCAGGCGGAAAGTAGGAAGGCAAGGGGAAAGGGCACATTTCAAAAGCAAATTTTCCAGGAACCCTCTGCAGCAACTGCTCACATCTCAGTGGCCAAGACTAATTATGCAGCCAGTCCCATTGCAGAGTGGATACAGGGTAGGCTGGTGGCTCCATCTGCCCCCAGTGGAGACACTCAGACCATGGTGAAGCCTCCTAGGGGGAGGAGAAGGGAATGGAAGTGGGAGGCCGGAGAAGGAGACTGAGGCCGAATGACTCTCCCCATAGAGATCCAGGTGCTAGCCTCACTCTGGCAAACTTGAAAAGAGAATTGGGACTCGCTTTCAGAAATGACTGCTTAAGGAGCTTCAGCACATGCTTATACTCGAATAATTGGAGCTTTGAAGACCATGAAGTACTTCTTATGTCCATATACATAAATCACATGTATTTTTATATTAATATAAATTTCTAATATCTCCTTCACATAAGCATTCAAGCCTATGCAGGTATTCTTCTATAGGGAATACCTGATGTGGTATTTTAAAAATGACCCAAGAGTAAATTTGTTGATTGAATGAGATATTTATTTAATATAATTTAGGAAATTTTTATTTAAAAACTGATTTTTTGACAAAAATAAATGTGATTTAATCTAAAAACCTTTTGCACAGCAAAAGAAATAAGCAACAGAGTAAATAGACAACCTACAGGATGGGAAAAAGTATTCACAAATTATACATTTGGCAAAGGACTAATATACAGAAGCTATAAGAAACTCAAACAAATATGCAAGAAAAAGACCCAAATAATCCCATTAAAAAGTGGGCAAAAGACATGATGAGACTTTTTTCAAAAGAAGATAGACAAATGGCCAACAAACATAGCAAAAATATTCAACATCACTATCATCTAGGAAATGCAAATTAAAACCACAATGGAATACCACCTTACCCCTGTCAGAATGGTCATGTCAAAAGTCAAAAAAACAATGGAGGTTGGCATAGATGCAGTGAAAATGAAACCCTTATATGCTGTTGATGGGAATGTAAATTAGTGCAAACTCTATGAAAAACAGTATGGAGATTTCTCAAAGAACTAAAAATAGGTCTACCATTCCATCCAGCAGTTCCATTACTGGGTATCTACCCAAAAGACAGGAAGTCATTGTATCAAAATGATACTTGCATTTTTATGTTTATCACAGCACAATTCACAATGGCAAAGATACAGAGTTGACCCGAAAATAAGATCTCCCCATAAAATAAGCCCTAGCAGGATGTCTAAGCATTTGCACAATAGAAGCCCTACCCTGAAAATAAGCCCTAGTGCTGGGCGTGGCTATGAAAATAAGCCCTAGTGATGGGCGTGGCTATGAAAATAAGCCCTAGTGCTGGGCGTGGCTATGAAAATAAGCCCTAGTGATGGGCGTGGCTATGAAAATCAGCCCTAGTCATGGACGTGGCTATGAAAATCAGCCCAAGTGGTGGGCGTGGCTATGAAAATAAGCCCTAGTGCTGGGCATGGCTATGAAAATAAGCCCTAGTGATGGGCGTGGCTATGAAAATAAGTCCTAGTGATGGGCGTGGCTATGAAAATAAGCCCTAGTGGTGGGCGTGGCTATGAAAATAAGCCCTAGTGGTGGGTGTGGCTGCACAGTGCATCTGCACAACCCGTGCATGTCGTCGCGGAGCGGGAAAGAACACGAGCAGCCCTTCTCATCTGCCCCGTGACAGCTCTATGGCTCCACATGAGAGATTGAGGCCAGTGGTTCTAAAGGAAATAGAGTCGCAAGACATTCAGGATGGGATTCGGGGTTTGGAGAGTGATGATGATGTTCCAGAAGAAGACGACTTCACTCTATTTGAATCAATGTAGATGGTTGCACCATACTTAAAAAAAATAACACCTCCCCTGAAAATAAGCCCTAGGGTGTCTTCTTGAGGACAAATAAATACAAGACCCTGTCTTATTTTGGGGGAAACACGGTAAGTGTCCATCAACCGATCAGTGAATGAAGAAAATGTGGTGTACATAGACCATGTAGTACTACTCATCCATAAAAAGGAATGAAATATTAATAATGTCTTTTGCAGTAACTTGGATAGGACTGGAGTCCATTATCCTAAGTAAAGTATCTCAGGAGTGGAAAAGCGAATACCGCATGTTCTCAGTTATCAGTAGGAGCTAAGTTGTGTGGACGCAGGGGTGCACAGAGTGGTACAATGGATGCTGGAGACTCAGAAGTGGGGGTGGAAGGGGGATGAGGGAAGAAAAATTACCTGTTGGGAACAATGCACACTATTGAGGTGATGGATACACTAAAAGCAGCCAGACATTACCACTATACAATTCATCCATGTAACCAAAAAAACACTTGTACCCCTAAATCTACTGAAATTATAATAAATAAAGAAACCTAGGCTGGAGTGCAGTGGCATGATTATAGCTCACTGCAGCTTCAGACTCCCAGGCTCAAGGGAGCCTCCCACATCGGCCTCCCAAGTGGCGGAGACTAAAGGTGTAAGCCACCACACCATACCCAGCTAATTTTTACAAAAGTTTTTAGAGATGGGGTCTTGCTGTGTTGCCCCAGCTGGTCTCAAACTCCTGGCCTCAAGTGATTTTCCCACCTCAGCCCCTCAAAGTGCTGGGATTATCGGCGTGAGCCACCATGCCTGGCTCTGCTTTAGCTTTTGCCAAAAATATTTTTGATTTTCTCATTAAAACAAACATTGGCGGTAGAGAAAGCTTCCATATGAAAATGCATCTCTTTAAATATAATCCAATCGCGTCTCAGAAACAGAACATGGAAACCTATTCAAATGATGCAGTCATCTTCATGAAACTCGTACAGAATTAAAATGTAATAAAAATAAAGCAAATGCTGGCATTAGCAAGGGGGTACCCATCAGCCTCCCAACAGGAAACAGCAAACTCAAAGCTGGCCCTGAAGAAAGTGCCTACAGGGGACAAAGATAGGGAGGTGTTAGCAGGGCCCAGAGGGAAAGAGCTGTGTAGAGAAAGTTGTCCTGAGGAGCAATGGCCTTAGGTCAAGGGACATAGCCAGCTTCAGAGATCTATCTGGCGATCTCAAAGGGGAAAAGCCAAAGAGCAGATACCCCCATCTCCTGCTGGGGCTTTCCTTGGCCATATCCAACCGCAGGCAGATGGCAGGGCAGCCCTGCCCATGTGGTTCCTGAATGTCAGGACTAGGCAGACAGCAGGGCTGGGAAGAGGCAAGCGTGAACCTGGATGGGTAAACAAAAGACGTCCCACACAAGTTGGGGACATGTCCATCTATGCTGTGAGATTCTTTACACCTTGAGAGATTAAAGACTATTTGAAGGAATGTGTAATGTCATGCTCTGCCTGTCAACTTAATAGATAATCTGGTATCACAAAGGATATTTCAGAGCTACTCTGCATCCTTTCCAGAAACCACCTACAAAAGCTAATTAATAGTGCACCCTTGTTAACACATGCAGATTTGCCATTATTAGTCTAATTAAAAGGATTTTAACAGTCTCACCTTCCCCCCTCTACTGATTCCTCCGTATCCCAGTCAAAGTAAATTAAACCCATTAATCAACGTGGTAAAAATGATATAAGGTACAGGATACAGGCAGGACCGAGAGGAGACTAACAGCCCTCATTATGTTTAATTTTGTTCCCCAGCAAAGGATAATAAATTCAAATTGTAACATCACAATAAAACATTTAATTATTCAAGAGCAGGGCAAGACACATTATAATTAGCTCCCTATTATGTGTCTTCATTTAGGTGGTAATAGATGCAGCTTAGTAGCCCAGCCAGACACTTAAGCTAAAGATTTAAAGTGAGATCTCAACCACTGTGTCACCATGGAACACGTCCTCACCATGCAGAGCTTGCCTTGGGGTGTGGGCAGGCAGTGACTTAAGGTTTAGTGCTCATTCATTCGTTCTGTATTCAGCAGAGCTCAGGTGAGTGCCAGGTAGGGGCCAGGCAGAGTTCTAATAGTGAATGAGCCGAGTAAGCGCCTCCCCTCATGGAACTTTCAGGAGTGCTGGAGCAAAATCCAAGCTTCTTATCTTAGCCTCAAAACTCTCCATAGTCTGTCCCCAGCCTACTCCTCAGACTTTGTCTCATGCCACCGTCCTCCTTGCTCATTGTGCTTCTGCTACCAGGCCTCTTGCTGCTTCTCAAACACGCCAACCTCATTCCTACCTGGTGTGCTACGCATTTGCTTTTCCATCCACCTAGACCTCTGTTCCCCCTGATCTCCAAGTGGCTCTTTCCTTCTCATTATTAGGTTCTCTGCTTGCCTTTATCTATAAAGAAGCTCCCCAAACCCCAGTTACTCTACTTAGTTTAATATTCTTCATAGAATCACAACTGAGCATTATCTTACTTATTTACTTATTGTTTTTCTCTTCACTCATCCTAGCAGAATATATGTCCCATGGGAGTAAGGACTTTGTTTCTCCTCTTCACTGTATTCCCAGTGTGTTTATAGCCTGGCACGTCGTAGGTTCTCAATAAATACAGGGTGTCCCAAAAGTCACCGTACATAGGGAAAACATCTAATATTACCAAATAGGAGAATACTTCAAAGAGGTCGTGGTTCGAAGAAAGCCTTTGGTCAAATCTAAGACTAAGAGGAAGAAACACAAGCAAGACTAACAATATGGCAAGAGCAGAGAATATTACTTTGAATGTATTTTATAGCTAGTAACTTAAGCCTTTTCTTTCCCGTTAGTCTTGAGGAAAACAGAACTGGGAGGGTTTTCCATGGACTGAAATGTATCCAAAGTCATTGTCTGCAAAGCATGCATGATTCTGTACCTTTTAAAACATCACTAAATAATTATTATGAGAACATGGGGATGGAAATGGGTAACCAATATCCTAAATGTTCCATGAATGTGATTTCTCTCTTTACAAAGCCTTCTCTACAAGATTTACTGTTTGGTTGAGGTGTGTTTAAAAATAAATAAGATAATACTGAGCTAGGGAGTTACACATAAGCAGCCAGTCGTTTAAAGAGTCGTTAATCACTGGTTTAAATCCCAGGGTCTCCAACCATCTCAATTAAATGCCCGAGATCTTGACTCGAGTCATGAAGTAAGCTGTCAAGTCAGCCACTCCAGCCCTCCTAGCATGCATGGTAAGGGTGTGAGTGCTCTTCACTTTTAAATACATGCATGTAAACCCAACAAATCCCCCAAAACGTAAATTAATTGATTCCTCACAAGAATTATATTTTACAGACAGAACCCAATATAAAGAGAAAGGGTTGGATTTATGTCACTACTTATAAAACAGTACTGTATGTTTTAAAAAAAAATAGAGACCACATCATATTCACATTTAACTTGTGCACATGGCACATCGAATTATCCTACTACCTCACGTAACCAAAGAGTGACCAGTTCTCAAGCTGCAGGGAAAAACTGGCTTTGTGGACTTATCAGAAGATGGTTCAGTGGACAAAAATACTACCTATGTTAAATGGGTGGTTTAAAGAATATTACGAGGATAATTTTGCATGTATTCCATTTTCAACTTACATGCAAGTGTTAGCCTAAGAGGTGATACAGCTGTAAATGTCTCATCTGCTTGGTTCAAGCCTACACATATAAAGCTTGGAATATTGTAAGCGGAGTTGATGAACAAGAACTGTGACATTTAGTGGTGGCAGCCCTGGTAGTCATGGGTTCAGTACAATAATCATAGTAGGAGTTGACACAGCTGAACAAAGATCTCTTTGAATAAATATTAACAGTTCTCTAAGGCAAAGTAAAGCTTATTGTCACGGTGGTTTAAGATTTCTAGGCACCCTAATTAAGAAATTATCCTGAACAATTTCTGTTTTAGAATGTGGTGTCCATTCCTATAGGAGACTAATTTTATAGGGATGATAAATGGTCATTTACAGAGAGATAGCTCCTTGTTCTGGACATAATCTCATTACGCTCACATCCCACTTTGTGGTTTTTCAAGTGAAGCTATTCATTTATCCTGAGCATTGTTTAATTATTAATTTTCCTAGCACAGTTTAAGCTAAAGGAATAATGGAAATGCTAGATTATAGGAAATTTGTAGTTTCTGTCCACGGTTGGGCTGAAACAGAGCTAGAGATCTGCTCTACATGATTTAATGTTAACGTTCAGAACAATGTAAGTAGCTTTTGGGTGTTAGTGGTAAAAATGTCCTCCTTTATCTTCTCCCTTACAGGTATATTTCAGGATATTTTGTAATTTTGATTTTTGATTTCTTTTTAAATCTAAGTTTGCCTGAATTTCACTAGCCAAAACCATTTCCTTCATGAAACTACCCAAACTACTTCATGAAACCATTTCCTTCATGAGGGTTGATAAATTTTAACAGGTACGTCCATGGTACCCCTATGCTGTACCCCTCGTATCATAATTTACAGGTTATAAAATGCATTCATATCTAAGTTCTCAATCTATTGATATCCCAATAAACAATATCCAAAAACAACAGGAACTGAAAAGTAAAAAGGCAGATTGAAGAGAACTCATTGTTAAGGAAAATTCAATGTATAATAGTATATCATTTACTGCCATAGAACAAGTTAATTATCCGAAATAGTAGAAATATGTTCAAAATCTGGGCCGCAAAACAAATTGAAGCCCAAAGTTTCTCCTCCTTTTTCTTTATCGTGTCCTTGGTTTTTACTCCCTTCTTTCTTGGGATAAGTCCTGGAGATCAACTGGCACAGCACGGTGCATATGGTTACAATACTTTATATTTAAAAATTTGGTAAGAGGGTGGTTAGATCTATGTTGTGTTTTCATCACACACACAAAAAAAGAATTTTTTAAATAAAGAGGGTAGGAGGAAACTTTTGGATGTGGTAGATATGTTTATGGCATTGATTATGGTTTGATTCCCCAAACTCATCAAGTTTGTATGAGATAAAAACGTATAGTCTTTTGTACGGAAAGAAGGAAGGAGCGAGGAGGAGGGAGGGAAGGCATTTGTTAATGTACACGGGAGCCACACAAAATATGAGACTCAGGGAAGGGCCATATGATAGAAGTTTAAATGCCCTTTTCAAAGGGAAAAGGGGTTACAGGGAGAGGAAATGATCTATGGGGAAATGGATGGGCACAAAGAGCAGACAATAAGCAGAAACAAAGTTCCTCTGGGTTCTGGGAGAGATGGCGACAAGTTACAGGAAGGTGAGGGGTGGAACTGTACCGTGAGCTAAGGTTGTCTTATGTCTTATGCAGATAGTCTCTTAGTAACAGCCCTTAGAATAGTTGAAAGAAGACGTGAAGAGTCTGTGTCCTGGATAAGAGGACTTTTAGTTTCCTCTCCTGCTATGAGTTAATCTTCTCCAGTTAATGTAGATTCTAGGGAGGGGATCCAAGACTATTGCATTTCTTTTGCAAAAACTACCCTCTGTCAGATAAAGAAATTTCAGAGAGAGCCCCTCCCTGCCCTCAGGGGGAGAAACAAGGAAAAGTCAGGTAAACCTTGATTCTCAGGCAGTTTCTAAGGTCTTTTAATTTTCTTTCTTTCAACGCGTTCAGCAGGGAAAATTGGATATCCATATGCAGGAGAATGAAACTAGACCCTTATCTCTTGCTGTATATAAAAATCAAATCAAAATGGATTAAAGACTTAAATATAAGACCTGAAACTATGAAACTACTAAAAGAAAACATTGGGGAAATGTTTCCAGACTTTGATCTGGGCAAGAACTTACTGAGTAATACCCCCAAAGCACAGGCAACCAAAGCAAAATTGGACAAATGAGATCACATCAAGCTAAAAAAGCTGCACAGCAATGAAAACAATAAACAAAGTGAAGAGACAACCCACAGAATGGGATAAAATATTTGCAAACTCCCCATCTGACAACTGTTGTAGAATATATAAGGAGCTCCAACAACTCAGTAAAAAAAGTCAAATAATCCAGTTTTAAAATGGGCAGAGGATGTGAATGGATATTGCTCAGAAGAAGACATACGGATGGCCAATGGGTATATGAAAAAATGGTCCACATCATTAGTCATCAGAGAAATGCAAATCAAAACTACAAGGAGATATTATCTCACCCCAGTTAAAATGGCTCTTATCAAAAATATAGGCAATAATGAATGCTGTTGAGGATGTGGAGAAAGGGGAACCCTCATACACCATTGTTGGGAATATAAATTTGTGCAACCATTATGGAGAACAGTATGGAGATTCCTTAAAAAACTAAAGATAGAACTACTACCTGACCCAGCTGGGTATATATCCAAAGGAGAGGAATTCAGTATATTAAAAAGGTATCTGCACCGCCATGTTTATTGCAACATATTCACAATAGCCAAGATTTGGAATCAACCTAGATGTCCATCAGTGGATGAATGGATAAAGAAATCATGGTACATATACACAATAGAGTGTTATATAGCCACAAAAAAGAATGAAATCCTGGCCGGGCGCGGTGGTTCACGCCTGTAATCCTAGCACTCTGGGAGGCCTAGGTGGGCGGATTGCTCGAGGTCAGGAGTTCTAAACCAGCCTGAGCAAGAGCGAGACCCTGTCTCTACTATAAATAGAAAGAAATTAATTGGCCAACTAATATATATAGAAAAAATTAGCCGGGCACGGTGGCGCATGCCTGTAGTCCCAGCTACTCGGGAGGGTGAGGCAGGAGGATCGCTTGAGCCCAGGAGTTTGAGGTTGCTGTGAGCGAGGCTGACGCCACGGCACTCACTCTAGCCTGGGCAACAAAGTGAGACTCTGTCTCAAGAAAAAAAAAAGAAAAAGAATGAAATCCTTTGCAACAACATGGATGCAACTGTAGAACATTATGTTAAGTGAAATAAGCCAAGCACAGAAAGACAAATATCACATGTTCTCACTTATATGAGATAAATATTAAAAACAATTTATTTCATGGAGACAGAGAGTACAATGATGATTATCAGAAGCTGGGAAGGGTAGTCGGGAAGGAGGGATAAAGTGGAGATGGTTAATGGGTAAAAAAATATAGTTAATTAGAAAGAATAAGCAGTATTTGATAGCACAATAAAGTTACTGTAATTGACAATAAGTCAGGGTATACTTTAAAATAACTAAAGGAGTGGAATGGAATGTCTCCAAAACAAAGAAATGATAAATGCCTGGGGTGATGGATACCCCAATTACTCTGATTTGATTAATTCACATTGTGTGCGTGTATCAAAACATCACATGTACCCTATAAAGACAAACACTGTTATGTACCCATAATAATTACAAATAAAATAAAAATTTAAAAAAAAAAACAAAGGGATCAGCATACCAAAGCACCCTAACTTTGGGGTATGATTTTCTGAGTCCCAAGAGTCATACCGTTCTCTGAAAATAAAATCAAGTTTTAAGAAAATAATGCAATGACTTGTTCAAACTCACAGAGCTTTCTAGAGTCAGAGCCAAAACTAGAGCCCTGGGCTTGTGTATTCTATCCCAAGACTCTTTATACCATATTACATACTTATATTGATATAAAAGATTAGATCGGCATCTAACAAGTAAGCTGTACTTCACATTCAGCTTTGTCATGCATGTGTGTGAGTGTATTTACATCAATCAGAGCCACATATTTTCAAGAGAATAAGATGTACTGAAAATTTTGACATTATCCTCACCAAGCAAAGGCATTTGAACCATATTTTCAGTCCAAAAACCTTGCACCGGAATATTTCGTGCAAAGTGGATAATGTCCTGAAAGGCAAAGGACAGAACATGTGAGTCACACTGCAGAGGAGATAACTCATTCTATAGAAGCTTGACAAAAGGAAAAGAAAAACAAACCTAGGACAACAAAGTTCAGCGCTCCGGTTACTTAGTGCAATCAATTTACAATTCACACCACTTTTCTACAGAAGGCGGTGGATAAAAGATCAGCTAAGCCACCATCTATTGAATAAGATGTCCTACTGAGGAGGAAATTAAATGTCTCCTGTCCAGTGCCTCCTGGGTTGGCTCTGATTTACCTAATAAACACCAAACTTTCTCTCTCTGAATAATAGTTTTGCAGGCAGTAAGCTGTTGGCAAGAAAGATGATGGTGGAGAGTGATTTCTCTCCCACAGTCATTATTTTTTTTCCCTATTATGTGCAAACAACGAGATTGATGTCCAGCGCCACTGACGTTGTGGCAAATGGCAGGTATTTTTGTGTTTTTGCTGATTCTTTGATAAAGATGCACACGGTTGTATGACTTTCAGTTCTTGACCAAGGCAAGATACCAGAAGGTTCTACTGGTGGTTACCATAACTTATAATCATTTCTAGGTGAACCATTGAACTGAGAAATTGGGCAAACATGCAAGAATTCTGCTCCATCTCAGATCGAAAAATATAATCTTTTGACAATCATGAAACTCCCACAGACTGCCTTACTCCCTTTTTTGGCTGCTCCATCATCAAGATATCACCAAAATCAGTTTCATGAGGCCAGTGTTGAAAGTGCAACTGGAATCTGAGCATTTTTGCACCCTTAGAAAATAATTTTCTCATTCCTCATTATCAACATTATCTCTCAACAGTAAATTATTTTACACAAGAAATCTATGGAGGCAATAGCAACAATAAGATCTAGAGCATTTTTATTATCAACTTCAGCTCTGGTCCCTCTATCAGGGTAGACTCTATATAAAATAATTCAGAGAATCTAAATGAAATGTGTTTTTTCTTTGGGGGGGGATGTTTCTCTCAATGAACATTAAAAGTTGCCCAGTGAGTGTAGGGGTAATTACATACTTTCCCAGTTAGAGGAAATCTTACATGCGCTACTTCTAAGAGCTCCTTTGCTATCCAAGGAGACGTCCTGATCGATGTCAATCAGAGGCTTGTGTAATTGGTGCAGAGGGAAAAATTGAACTATCTCTGCTCACACTGTGAAATTTTCCACCACAGTTCAACAGCGGAATGAGATCACCCCCAGACTCTGCCACATCAATACCAGCCAATTACATCAGTCAGTGCATTAATTGAGCACCTGCTGAGGTGTGAAAGTGGGAGGATGACTGGAGAGAGAGACATAAATCTGAGTCCCGGATAATTTAATTTCCCTTCTGGGTCTTAGTTTCCTCTTCGGGAAAATGGAAGCGCCTCTTGAACGAGATAACATTTAATGAATTCTAAATTCCCATCGGCTCCTATAATCTGTAATTCTGTACCATGGACTTTATGTATGTTTTCGGGGGTTTTTGTTCCAAAAACTGATGTGTGCTTCTTATTTTAGATTATCTACAAGTTACAGGAAAATGCAAAGAAAAAAATTTAAAACACCCATAATGTACACATTCAGACATCTATTAACATTCAAAGCGATGTCTTTTCAAACTTTTTTCTGTGTTTGTATGGAGTCAATTATGTGTCTGTAAGCATATATGTGTGCACACACATACGCATTTATATACGTGTTTTTAATAGACGGATTTACTGCACACAAATTTTTAATGTCCATTTTTTCAGGTGATAAATCGCAAACATCTTTCCATGTTAGGAAGTGTAGATCTACGTAATTTTAAACTGGAGAGAATTCAATTTATGTACCATAATATATTTAGCCAGTTTTCTATTGGTGGACATTTAAGTTGTTTCCAGGTTTTTTTTTTGGTTTTTTTTGATGTTCGACAGCAATGATGGAGTGAATATTCATGTGCTTCTATCTTTGCCTACTTAAGCAGGTCCTTCGGTGGAATAGAGACCCATAAGCAGAATTAATGGATCAAAGCACGTGCACGTTTTTAGGCCTTACGCAATATTTCTACTGTGTTGTGTGGGTCGTGAGTGCCATGTCAGGGGCATGAGAAAGCCCATTTCTCTTTCCAAGAGCTTGCCGATGTGATTTATGACACTGTGCACTATGAATTCCAATCTTGTTTGTACTGAGGATTTTTAAATAAGAATTTGCTTTGATTTGGGGACCTTCATTTTTGAACTTGATCAGCGACGCCCATGCACGTAATTTCAGAAAAGTGTCAGATACAATTCAGATACCAACCAAGCAGCACCACTAGGCTCACCTTTTTTGTGACGACACATACACAAGCAGTATTTCCTAAATCTCCTAAGTACTTAACTTCTACTTGGTGCAAATCGATCATGTATTCAAACGATCTGCTAAAGACCCTAAATTGGATGAATTAGGCAAGTCAGTTATGATAAATTAAGAATGCAGTTTAGTATTTTTTATCTTTCCTTTCTGGGTTTTTTTTTTTTTTTGTATTCTTTAATTTGTGCCCTTTCTTTCTTTCTTTTTTTTTTTTTTTTAACAAAATCTCAGTTAATGATAAGCGCCATGAAGTAAACAGAACAGGGTAGGCAAATGGGGGAGCCGTGTAATGAGGGGTGCTCTTGTAGGTGGAACTTCCTGGGGACAGGCTACAGTCAGGGAAGGCTTTTTGGAGGAGGTGGCACTGAAGCAGAGATTTCATTAAAGGGAAGAAGCCAGCCATGCGAGTATCTGGGGAGAGAGTGCTCCAGGCAGTGAGAAGAGCAAATGCAAAACCCCCAGGTTAGAAACAGCTCTGGCATTTTGTGGAACAGCAGGAAGGCTTCAGCATGGCTGAAGCAGAGCAAGTAAGGAAAATTGTGGCCGGACACGGGATGTTAAATCTGGATACATCCTGTCAAGATGTCAGTTAGTTGCATATAGGCACTTAGGTTTCAGTGTGAGATTGAAACATGGAATATTAAATTGGGGAATCCTACATGTACGGATGTCCAACACTCAGAATTATTGCAAAGTACAGCTTAAAAATGGGCCAAATATATGTGATGTGAGGAGCTGGTGTGTGTTTGTTTCTGTTCAGTTCCTCTTAGAGGCAGGTGCCAGGAAGAGAGTAGACCTGCAAGAGGTTTATTGGGGAAATGCCCATGAAGGACAAAGGAGACAAGGAGCAGGAGGAGGGAAAGGGAAGCTTCAGCCTGCAATGCAGGAGAGGAAGGGGCATTGGGCAGGAAGAGCCTTGGAGTACAGCACACCTCTGAGAAAGTCTCAGCTAAGATGATGGTTAGACCCTAATGTCTGACATGGCCATGTGCTGGTACAGTTATCTCCTTCCTGTTCTGAAGATCTGTTCTCTGCATAGCTCTGCCCAGGGCTAGCCTCACTCCCATGGACCTAACTGCGATAAAAGTGCCCGTCAATTCATGAGCGGATAACTAAAATGTGGTGTATACTCACAATGGAATATTACTCAATCCTAAGAAGCGATAGAGAGCTAGCACCGTTTATGCTATCTTGGATTAAGCTTAAGCCTGTAATACAAAGTGAGACGACACAAGACCTGGAAAATGGGCTACACCTCTACTCGCCATCAAATTGGTACTGATGGACTAAAACTATGGTGCTCAAAAAAACTGTAGTGTTCAACAGGGATCTGGGGGGGGTGGTGGGGAGACCCACATCTTAAGGATGTGATGAGCATTGTAGGGGGGAAAGGATTACCTCTATCCCTTTTTAGGGAGAGGCAAAGAAACACTGTAACCAAAATGTCTAAAAAAAAAAAATTTGTTAATGGGAGGTGGACAGGTGGAAGGGGGAGGCGGGGAACGGCACCCACTTTCATGGTGGGTGCAGGGCGCACCACTTGGAGACTGGACACGCTTGAAGCTCTGGCAGAGCGGGGTGGGGAGGGGGGGCAGGGCCAAGATATGTAACCCTAACAATATTTGTACCCACAGAATTTGAGATAAATATATATTTGAGATAAATATATTGACAAAGTTCTCCCCCCCCCAAAAAAACGTGAATTTTGACATCCATTGCATGTTTTAACCATTGCACACATGACTTATTTTTTTCTCCTCGAAAATATTATCAAACTATTCTTTGCGAATGAAAAGGCAACCAATGGAAAAGATATTCATGGCAGAGACTTTGCTATGAAGTAAACAGAGATTCCCCCTACCTCCAATGGTGGGAAGGGTAGGATGGTGTTTGAGTTCTTATTTGGTCAAGAAAAATAAAAGACTGTGTACCCTTGCTCCCAAACTGACCGGTGGAGTGCTGGACCAACGCTCTGTGGGACCCGCAGCCTCTTGGATTTTCTCTTTTGCTCTAAATAACTCCATCATTACACGCCAAAGCATATCTGTTGACATGCATGTCATTAGTCTTAGCATTTGTTGGCCGGCAGAAAAATTCTGTTTAAGATAACAATAATGATAAAGACAACACCTGTTATATAAAGTCTCTGGATTTCTATACAGCCAAAAAAGAAGAAGTATGTCAACATCCGGGGACTCTTTGTAAGACTGAGTAACTGTGACAAAGGAAGGAGGTGTCATCATGACGGGACAGATGTGCACCAGTGCAGGAGGGATGCTCAGCCTCTGCGCCGTCAGATGTTCAGCTTCTCCGGGGACCGTGGTCCAGTCCCTGGGACGGGACCATCAGTCACTCTCCGTGGGGTGGCTTTTCCAGCAAGGCTAGAGGAAACATTTTGATTAATGCCCACATGGTGACCTGGTGACGCTGAAAGTTGTGGTGGAAAAAAAAAGTGGTAGGGAATAATTGCTTTTTAACAACCTTGGTAATTGTCCTTCTTGTGGCTCTTATGAATTCTAAATGTATTCCACACTATTAAAGCCCAGTCTAGATATGTCATTACAAACTAGTTTCTATATCCTAGAAACCACAATGAGAGAATGCTGGTGTGAGCCCCTAGTATGTAGTTATGTTCTGGGGTTTATGCACTTAAAAAAAATTTTTTTTTTTTCTTGAAGATTCTAACAGACCTGATTTTATTTGACCAAAAGAACCAAGAAAAGTATAGAAAGAAAGGAAGCTGATTTTGACCCTATTTCGACAGGCTTCCTCAAATACTTAAGAAAGCCTTATCTAAAAGGTCCCAGGATCACAGTGAGAAGAAGGAAGACATAAGTTCTGTTAGGGGTGTTGGGGCGAAGGAGAACTTCCCCTCTCCCCCAAAAGTTCGCTGAAAGATCAACTCACAATAAAATAGATTACAAAGAGAAAAAGATTTATCTACCGTGTGCATGGGGAGAATCGCAAAGTAATGGCCCGATATCCCCATGGGGTCCAGAAATTCATATACACTCCTTTTAGAGAGGAGGGGGAGATGAGCAGTATAGGTAATTAATTCTGTTTAGGGGCATTGAATGATTGCTAGGGACGATGAGTGCATGGGGGAAACAGACTGCCTTGTAAATTGACCTGAGACACAGGTATTATGTTTAAAATGATTGAGCTGGGGCTGGCTGCATTCTTGATCTTCTTATATAGAGATAACAGGGAGTGGATGGGAAGTCGGTTGTTCTTTTGGTAGTTCCTGCCTGGTTATAGAGGGAAGGCTCCTTCCCAGGGCCTGTTGATCCCTAGGGGACTTTAATTCAAAATACTCTTTATACCAGTGAGTCATACTTGGGGGTGAAATTTCCCAAGCTCCTTCAGGAGACTTGATGGAAATATCTACCGATCTAGAAGAAATGCAAGAGCTGTTGAATTCGTCTTCAGTCGTAATGATCGGTTATGATTCTCTCAGGTGGCAGCAACCTAAACTCCTTTTGTATATGAATATATACATAGCAACTATGAATCTTTTTTTTTTTTTTTTTGAGACAGAGTCTCCCTGTGTTGTCCAGGCTAGAGTGAGTGCCGTGGCATCAGCCTCGCTCACAGCAGCCTCCAACTCCTGGGCTCAAGCGATCCTCCTGCCTCAGCCTCCCGCGTAGCCGGGACTACAGGCGTGCGCCACCATGCCCGGCTAATTTTTTCTATATAGGTATTAGTTGGCCAATTAATTTCTTTCTATTTATAGTAGAGACAGGGTCTCGCTCTTGCTCAGGCTGGTTTCGAACTCCTGACCTCGAGCAATCCGCCTGCCTCGGCCTCCCAGAGTGCTAAGATTACAGGCGTGAGCCACCACGCCCGGCTGCAACTATGAATCTTAATCTACAAATTCTAATGTGTAAGAATTGTACATTTTCTTTATTAAAAAAAATAATTTTACCACCCAATATGATGCACTGAAAATAGGACTTCACTTCTGTGATATTGTTACCAAAAATTCGGTACTTGTCCCCAAGGCCAAATCAGCAAGAATGAAGAATGAGGACAAGTGATTTGAATAAAAGGGAAGAGAAGTCTATTAATTTGCTAGCAAATGGGGAGGGCAGTAGTCTAGCTTCTTAAAAGACCACCATCCTATCTTTAAGCAGAAATACAGGGCATTTTATTTATTTATTTATTTTGAGACAGAGTCTCACTCTGTTGCTAGAGTGCCATGGTGTCAGCCTAGCTCACAGCAACCTCAAACTCCTGGGCTCAAGCGATCCTCCTGCCTCAGCCTCCCGAGTAGCTGGGACTACTGGCACGTGCCACCATGCCCGACTGATTTTTTCCTATTTTTGTTTGGCTAATGTCTTTCTATTTATAGTAGAGGTGGGGTCTCGCTCTTGCTCAGGCTAGTCTCAAACTCCTGAGCTCAAGCAATCCTTCCGCCTCGGCCTCCCAGAGGGCTAGGATTACAGGCGTGAGCCACCATGCCCAACCTACAGGGCATTTTAAAAGGGGAGTTTTCTGTCATTGGGCTTTGGTCTACAAGACAAGTGTCACATGTCATGGCTTCAGGCCATTGTTGTTTAAATATAACTGGTGATTTTGGTTGACCTTATCCCTGGCGATAACAATCTCGTGACCCCTTGTCTGGACAATTCTCTGGTGCCACCTCCTGTGGTTTAAGACACTAGAAAACAAACAGCAAAGACCATTTTTCTGCCCCTTTGATTACTGGCCCTAGGCAGGAATGCAGGCTTTAATTCCCAAAAAGGATGCAGTGTTTCATAGAGACAACTCAAAAAACATTTCCTTGCCCCTTTTTCAGACCTTTACCTCTATGATAGTATTTGCTCCCAAAATCCATTTTCCCAGTCTATTCATAAGAAAAACAACAGACAAACCCACATTGGGAAAATTTTTACAAATACCTGCTCAGTACTCATCAAAGCTGTCAAGGTCATGAAAAACAAGGAAAGAATGAGAAGCCACCACAGACCCGAAGAGTTGGGGAGACATGACAACTGAATGCAACCTCATGCCTGGGAGTGGATTCTGGAACAGAAAGAGGGCATTAAGTGAAAAAACCTGGTGAGTTCCTGATAAAGTCTAGAATTCAGTTAATAGTAATATACCAGTGTCAGTTTCTTAGTTGTGACGAATGTCCCGTGGTAATGTAAAATGGTAACAATAGGGAAATTGGGTG
>VSMD01009627.1:0-14562 GCA_008750895.1 Mirza zaza | reverse complement strand
TGAGTTTGGGTGAGCATTAAATAATAAATGCAAGGCAGCTAACACAATTGTGGTACATCAAGGTTCAACAAATGGAGGCTATTACTATTGTTATTTATTTTTATTGTTTTTCTTTGAATCATGGAATGTCAATACTGTTTCCAATAGCTTGTCACTGTTTTAGTGGTATGCTTGCTTCCTTAGCTTCTGTGACAGATTCTATTGGAAAACTGACTCAAGAGTCATTTCAAACCCTGTTCTTCCCTCCCATCTTCTACAATAGGCAGCTAGGGATGGTTAGGGATGGCCACGTGACCCACTTCTGACTAAAGAGAGATAAGCAGGCGTCTGCTAGAGAATTCCAAGGAAAATATTAGCTTTCTCAACAACAGAGACAGATATGTCTGGGACTGCATTCCCCGCTATCCCTTCTTCCTGCCCTGAATGTAGACGCATTACTTGGAGTTGCAACAGCATCGTGAGATGATGAGGGAATCGCCAAAAGAATTGAGATGCTGACCAAGACCACACTGAGCAGCTGAACCAATACAAGTAGTCATCTATCTCCAGACTTCTTATTATATGTAAAAGTAAACCCTATTTCTTTAAACCAACATACATCAGTTTTTGTTGCTTACAGCTAAACACAATCAAAACTGACTCTCATCCTTCTAAAGTAATGTAGGTTATATGTAAGAGAACATTATAAAAACTAATAATCGCTCTGTTCTTTAAATACTCTTCAATGCATAAAAGTCAAATATGTTATCAAAACTTCATATAGGAGGGGTTCTATAAGTCTAAGAGGGATTCAGACTAAACTAAGAATCATCCTGAAACCCACCTTGAGGGAAGAAGCTACAAGGACCCATTAAGAGAACCTCAGTTGTATTTATTGAGTGTCCACCAACCATTCTAGGTGCTGAGGATCCAGTGCTGAATTAAAAGACAAAAATCCCCTTCTCACGGGACTTACATGGTAGTGAAGGAGGCAGGCGATAAGCAAATTAAATAATTTTAGATAGTGATGAATAAAAACAGGGTAATAGGATAGGGAATGACTACTTGAGAAGTCCTCTCTGAGAAAGTTAAAGTTTAACCTAGCTGAATGATGAAAGAGACCCAGTCATGCAAAGGTTTGAGAGAAGGGCATTCTGGGTCAAGAGAACAATAACCACAATGGCTGTGACACAGAAACAAGTGTGATGTATCACAGGAGCAGAAAGAAGGCCAGTGTACCTGTGGCATAATGAGTAAGGGGAAGAGTGGCAAGAGATGAGATCAGAAAGACAGGGGCAAGATCACATAAGGTATTGCTGGCATGGTACCAAAGTTAGAATCACAGGCAGTTTTTAGAGATGTCACGCAGATGAGACATTAGTGCCTGGCAGTGACCACATGCAGTGTGAGCAAATATTTATGAGCATATGAGGGATACTCGCTGGTCTATGTGGAAAGCTGGTGTAGGGGAGCGGAGACTTTTCCAGAAAACTAAACAGAGTAAGCTGGCAGGTAGAGATAAGAACAAGAGAATTTGACCTATTTTTGTTACTGTACTCCTGTACTCAACATGACAGCTGACTGGTCCTGAGGAAACTTACAGATACAATTGTAACTAGAGAAGAAAGAAAGCTGTTCCCCACTATTTTTTCCTCACTCAAAATCTTCTGCTTGACAGAATGGACAAGATGGCTGACCAGAGACACCAGATAGATGCCAGATCATCTCAGAAAGGAGCAAAAGTTTTAGATGAAAAAGAAAACACAAACAAACATAGATAGTGTGTAATTCTGAGGAAAAAGTGCCAGAACCTATCAGAGATTCCACAGGAAGAAGTTGTGGAACAGAACAAGGAGAATACTAGCAGAGATCAACCCCTGAAAGACTTAGAGTCCAGCGAAAAGGGTAGGTGGAGAGGTTTGTTTCTCCCTCCCTCACATCTCTGGCAATCAGCAGGCTCCTGAACTGCTGGGGAGCCTTTCTACCCTCACAAGCCCAAAAGCAGCCCCCACCAGTGAACTGAGAGTTTCTTGATGACAAAGCACCAGGCTGCCAGCACCCTCCGGGCCACTTCCCATCAACACAAACCCAAGCTGAGATGGCAGGTGCCATATTGCTTCTCCGCCCACAGTGCACCTTTGTCCTGCCCAGGGGGCTTCAACCCCTCAGTTTTTGTCTCACTCATTCCCATACAAACATTTCCCAACTCTGGCCCAGACTACAGGAGCCACAGGGGGCCAGTGGGTCCTGGGGGACCTGTGTGGCCCCAGAGCCTAGACATTCTGGGCTGGCTGCCTTCCAGAGAGAGGGACAGAGACAATCAGAGTGCTACTTTTCTGCCATTCAGACTCTTTTCCTCCCCTTCACCTTATCCCAGTTAAAATGGCTTTTATTTAAAAGTCCAAAAACAATAGACGCTGGTATGGATGCAGAGAGAAAGGAACACTTATATACTGTTGGTGCAGACTGCAAATTAATGCAACCTGTATAGAAAACAGTATGGAGATACCTCAAAGAACTAAAAGTAGACCTACCATTTGATCCAGCAATCCCTCTACTGTGTATTTACCCAAAGGTAACAAAGTCATTTTATCAAAAAGACACCTGCATTCAAATGTTTATTGCAGCACAATTCAAAATTGTAAAGATGTGGAATCAACCCAAGTGCCCATCAATTCATGAGTAGATTAACAAAATGTGGTATATGTATACCATGGACTACTACCCAGCCATAAAAAAGGATTAATTAATACCTTTTGCAACAATTTGGATGGAACAGGAGACCATTATCCTAAGTGAAGTATATAAAGAATGGACAAACACCACATGAACTCACTATTAAATTGGAACTAACCAATGAGCACACATGAGCACAGAAGGAAGAAAAACTCAGTGGAAATCAAGTAGGGAGCAGGGAGAGGAAGGGAGGGGTGAAAACCTACCTAACAGGTACAATGAACACTATCTGGGTGATGTGCACACTTATAACCCCTAACAAAAGCATCACAAAAGTGATCCATGTAACCAAAAACATTGTACCCTCATAATATTTTGAAATTAAAAAAACAAGTCTTCTGCTTTCTTAGAATGTTGCCTTTCTTGGCTCCTCATTGGGAGGAGACCAATTGAAGAACAGCACTGCCTCCATTCTACAGTAAGTCTTCACTTAATGTCATCAATAGGTTCTTGGAAACCTTGACTTTAAGCAAAAAGATGTATAACAAAACCAATTTGATCATATACTAATTGATATAAACAAGAGCTAAGTTCCTACAGCATATTTCTGGTCACAAAAACATCACCAAACTTCTAAATAAAGACCCAAAACACTTCTAATATTAAACATTGAAATAAATGTGAGCTATACATGGATTTCACAAAGGTTAATAAAAACAAATGAGATCATTATTTACCCAATTTTTGGTGAATTAGTGAGGAACAACAGTCATAGAGGTGGTGGGTTAAATCAAGGAATAAATGTTTGCAAAGCAAAAATTATAAGGAGCACCTTCTACAACCATACAGTAGAAACACAAACGATTCATTGAACAATTATGGCGTGCTTGCTAAGTGCTTCCATGTTACATTGTTTATTGTTGTACACATGTATGATTTTTGTCTACTTTACAAATTTTTTACAATAATTTGTATTCATTCATTCATTTTCCAACTCACTTATGCCAGTTCTGGGTTTCAGATGACTGGAGCCTATCCTGGCAGCTCAGAGAGCAAGGCAGGCACCAACTCTGGCAGGACAGCACCCCATCACAGGGCACACTCCCGCCCACATTCAGGCTCACTCAGACTGGGGCCATTTAGACACGCCAGTTCACCTAACGTGCACATCTTTGGGATGTGGGAGGAAACCAGAGCACCCAGGGAAAACCCACCCAGACATGGGAAGAACGTGCAAGCTCCATACAGTGGTGCAGACAAGAATATATTTTTTTTCCTCATCAACATTCATCAATGTTATAATGAAACAATGTTATTCAAAGACCTGCTATACTTCCTAATTCACCACCATTGACTCCAAATTTCCTCCAGTGGGGTTTTTGAGCACAGGAAAACCTAGAAGAAATAATCTGGGATCTCTCAAGCAGGAGGGAAAGCCGTTAAGTCTACAGAGCATGTTTATTATGTGCTGTCTATCTAGAGGCAGTTTCTAGGCCTTACATAATTTTGGTTTGTTTGGAATTCAGTGATATCAGACAGACATGGATAAGTAGGTCATTCCTGAATAGCAATTGCCTTTTAATTGTCTTTAAGATTTCTAAGGACAAGAAGTATGCCTATTTTGTTCATAGCTGTATACTTAGTTCCTAGTATTAGTGTCTGGCACATAGTAAGCACACAATATATGTTAGGTGAATAATTAATGCTTTAAGAAAAAGTCATTCGAGCTTATAAAAATTAAAGAGATACCACACAGGAAAATAAAATAGCTACACACATTGATTTTTTTAAGTCTTTATAGATACATACACCTAAGAGAAAAAAATAGCTGTAACATTCATTTATCCAACAAATTCATTTTGAGGGTACCTATTATGTGGCATGCACTGTGCTAGAAGCAGGAGACAGGAAAAAACAGTAAGACAGACTATTCTGGGAAGCAGAGGCCTAAAGTGTAGAGTGGAGAAAGTAACGTCTACAGGATTTTTGTGCACTCTCTGATAAAGGAAGTGGGGATAGGGAGTGGGGGCTTGGGGAGTTACTGGTGAACAGAGGGGGGGAAGTCAGGAAAACTCAGGAATCCTTCCTAGAACAGCTGAATCCAAGCTGCTTTTTTGTTTGTTTTATTTTATTTTGCTTTAGACAAATCCTAATACCTTTTATACATCTAGACCAGTGGTCTTCAACTAGGAGTGATTTTGCCTCTCAGGAAACATGTGACAATGTCTAGAAACATTTCTGATTGTCACGACTGGCTGTATGCTACTGGAATCTAGTAGGTAGAAGCCAGGGATGTTGCTAAACATCCTACAAGGTGCAAAACAACCTCCCACAACAAAGAATTATCCAGTGTAAAATGTCAATAATGCCAAGACTGAGAGCCCCTGATCTAGAAAGAGAAGAGAATTAGGAAGTACCATGCAAATAAAAACACAAATACATCATTTAGTCAGGGTTCCTTATATGCAAATTATGTGATCACAGAAATCATTTAACACATTAACTGCCATGTGAGTTGAACTTAACTCATGCTAGTTTTGAGCCCAGGGCCTCGTGAAGCATATGTAACTCACACACCTCTTTACCTTGGTAGCTATGTAAAGTATTTTTGAGGTTGCATATAATTCACACACAGAAAACAATAAAAATAGCAAATTTTTCATTAAATTAGAAAGGATCATTTTGTTTTCAAAGTTTTTATTCTATTGTCATAATAAAATACTGTGGCCCCAAGGAATATTTTTTTTCTAATGTGGCAGTCAATGTGTTAATTAGCTGCCTTGACTGTAAGTCAATAAAGTACAAATAATAATAAAATCAATTAAATTTTTGTGATAATGGAATGAAGTACTTAAGCTTCATGATATGTACAACTTAAATATTTAATCAGTCATATTTATAATATTACATATCAAATCCAGGGTCTCATGAAAATTTTGCTTGATTAGAATTCCAAACTGAAGAATGTCTTACTTAAATAGTGAGGGTTATTAAATAATAAAATTGTGAGGGTTATTTTTATAGCTTTCAGCTTCTAGGATGGAAGAGATTTAGCCCATTCATTTTGAGTTTAAAATTATGTTACATAGTCATATGTTCCAGCATCCTTTAGCTGGATACATTTGTTCCCTGTAGGAAGTTTATAACTTGTAAAAGGAGTTTTATGCAGAATACAAATTGGGAGTATTACATGACTACCTCTTGAGGACACTAAGCTGTGCAAACAACATCACTTTATCTGACGTAGTGGCTTTGGATTGGTCTGTCTGTTCACCCTAGGGCTGTCTAGAATTATAGATCAGGGACATCACTGTCATACCCCAGCTGCTGCAAATAGCTAGTAGAAGAAAAGGAGATTTATGAGTATTTTGGTTATACCGAACCAAGGATACAGAAGCTATACAACAAGGAGCCTGGCGGCTCTAAATTGTAGGCATTATGCAAAAATAAAATGCAGAGGTGGGTGTCAAGGGAGTCCTCCAGGAGCAATAGGACATCTTTGTAAAATCTCTAAAGAATAAATTTAACAGTTATTAAAGAACACCACCCTGTTGTTGCAGGTACTGAACTTTATATCACCAGAAAGGATACAAGGGATTACCAGGAAAACATCTGTCATTTAACAGTGATAGTGACCTCAGCACTGACAAGCAATTCAAGTCCTACTTGTGAGTGCTTTAACCCCTTGGGAGTGGCCGAGTTTGGAGCTCTAACATTAGCAGATTATTAATATCCCTGTCAGTTGAGGACTTTTGATGCCAAAGGAAATAAAATTATTGAGAGTAACTATTGCTGTTATATGAGAAATTCATAAATTATTTCCCTTCATTTATATCAAATTACTAGGTCATGGTTTTGTTCCTTTTGACCAAAGTTCTGTGCAAACCTTAAAAAGAAATGAGTAGATGGGCCGGGCGCGGTGGCTCAAGCCTGTAATCCTAGCTCTCTGGGAGGCCGAGGTGGGCGGATCATTTGAGCTCAGGAGTTCGAGACCAGCCTGAGCAAGAGCTAGACCCCATCTCTACTATAAATAGAAAGAAATTAATTGGCCAACTAAAATATATATAGAAAAAATTAGCCGGGCATGGTGGCACATGCCTGTAGTCCCAGCTACTTGGGAGGCTGAGGCAGCAGGATTGCTTGAGCCCAGGAGTTTGAGGTTGCTGTGAGCTAGGCTGACGCCATGGCACTCACTCTAGCCTGGGCAATAAAGTGAAACTCTGTCTCAAAAAAAAAAAAAAAAGAAAGAAAGAAATGAGTAGATGTAACATAATCTTCAAAACATGTTATGAAAGGTTAAAACTAGGTCAAAATGAATTTGAAAAAGAAACCCTACATTTCTGTGTTAACTTTATATAAGGATTTACCAAGCCAATACTTCTTTTTCTCTTTTATCTCTAATTAAAAATAAATAAATTAGCTCTGATTTTTAGGTAATACTTGGAAAACTAAAATGTTAAGAGGAAAAGTAAGCACCCCAGAATGCTGGGTGCATTCATTTAATCTATATCAATCTTGCAAGTAAGGATACCATTATCTTCTTCTTTTTTTTATTATTTCTTTATGAGACAGAGTTTCAGTCAGACACCCCAACTAGAGTGCAGTGGCATCATCATGGCTCACTTCAACCTCAAACTCCTGGGCTCAAGCGATCCTTCTGCCTCAGCCTTCTGAGTAGCTGGGACTACAGGCCTTCGTCATCATGCCCGGCTAACTTTTTCTATTTTTAGTAAAGATGGGATCTCTCTCACTCTTGCTCAGGCTGGTCTCAAACTCTGGGCCTCAAGCAATCCTCCCACTTTGGCCTCCCAGAGTGCTAGAATTACAGGTGTGCACTACTGCACCCGGCCCATTATCTTCATTTTATAGATGAAAAAACTGAGGTTTTTTTCTCAATTGAAATGTTTTTCCCAATTCAGACAAAACTAGAAAATGGTATAGTTGGAGTAGGCCATGGGGAGTAGCCGATAAGGAAGATCCGTTGAATCCCAAGGCTAATACACTGTTACAATATGTTGTCACAGGAATTACATTTTATTTGTGTCAGTCACATGAATATTAAAACTCATTACTTGAAAGAGAAACCATTAGTACTATAAGTTGATCGTGAGCTCCCATAAGCACCATACCCATATATCCAATTGCTTTCTTGATAACACCATTTCAGTATTCCACAGGCAATGTCAATTTAACATTCACCAAAATTGATTTATCATCTTCCTCACCTAAACTTGTTCTTCCTGTTTCTTTTACCTTAAGGAATAGTATCAATATTTAACTTGTTGCAAAAAAAATAAAAATAAATAAGGAAGTATAAAAAACTATTTTTTTATTTATTTTATTTTTTCAGCATATTAGGGGGGTACAAATGTTAGAGTTACGTATATTGCCCTTGTCCCCCTCCCCCTTCAAGTGCATAAAAAACTATTAATGCTATTATCTGGGTGATTACATTCGAGGTATTTTTTATTCTTTATACTTCTCTGTATTTTCCAGACTTAATATTTACATCATAACACATCATTATACCCTTATTATTTTAAAAATAAAAACCAGAAATTGATAGAGTAAAAAACAAGTCCCCATTTTCTCAATACAACTTTCCTCCTCACATGTAAACATTATTTGTATATCCTTTCAGACGTTTTTTTCTACGTAAATACATTTTTATTTTCATGCATTTTTGTACAAATGTATAATTTGGAATTTGTATATTTACACATGTATGTATATAGTTTTTCGAAGTGAAACTCTAATATATACTGTATATTATTAATATATTGTAACTTGCTTTTTTCCCTCTTCTCCCTCTTAACAATATATCTTGGAGATTTTTCCAAGTCAAAACATATAGATCTCCCTCATTCTTTCTAATGGCTTAGAATATTTAATTGTGATGCCTGTACCATCATTTAATTGTTCCCTTTATTGCTGAATATGTAGATTGTTTCCAAGTTCCCATTACAAATAATGCTGCAAAGACCATTCTTATAGATATACCCTGTTTCAGCAATTCTTAAGACAAAAGTTTTTCCCCGACATTTCATCATTTCTGGTGCTTGGATGCATTTTACAACTGATGGCATGTTACCGCCACTGTCAGCCAAGTGGTATTTGTTGTGTAAAAATTCTTTTTTTTCTTTGACATGTTCCTGTATAAGTAAAAAAGCATTAGCCTCAATACATTTTAGATTAGATGAAATAGGTATCTTTTCATTTATGTGCATTTCAGGCATTTGTGATTTTAGGCAAATACATAGCTATTTATAGGTGAGATTGCTGGGTTAAAGGGTGTGTGCATTTTAAATTTTGCTGGATGCTTCCAAATTGCCCTCTAAATAAGGCGAAGCAATGTATGCAGTCATTGACCATCTTGGAAAGGGCTTGTTTTCCTTACCAACAGTGGCTATTATAAATCTTTGAATATTTAGTCATATAATAGTCAAAAAACTAGAGCTCTCTGTTGATTTAACTTACTCTTCTGTCTCTTATACATATCGCAAATATTCTTCCCTTCTGTTACTCTTCTTTCAATTTTGTTTATGGTGCCTTTCACCCATAGCTTTTTTTTTTTTCACGTACCAAATTTGTCAAACTTTTTTCCTTATGGTTTCTTGCTTATAAAAACCTCAAAATTCTAAACCATTTTCTTACATTTTGTTTTAGCACTTGTGTAGTTTTTTAACCTTTATCTCTTTAATCCACTTGAAATTTATGTTTGTATATAGTGTGATATAGGCATGCCTTCTCCCAATTCTGTCTCCAAATCATTCATAGGTTACTTTATCTTTTACCCATGATTTTAATATATATTATATATTTACATATTACATGAGTCTGTTTCTTTGTTTCATTTATCTATTTACCTATTTATCTTTGATTTACTTATTATTGTCATTTTGTTTTTTGGATTTTTTAAAATATGGAACACTAATTTACATGTCATCCACGCACAGGGGCCATGCTAATTTTCTCTGTATTGTTCCAATTTTAGCATTATGTGCTACCTAAACTAGCACTTATTGTAGTTTTGTTTCAAGTTAGAAATGTGAGCCAAACTTTCCTCATTTTGCATTTTTCTTGATTACTTACTTTGCATATGAATTCCTGACTCAGCTTAAGTGGTATATACTGCTAGTAGTACCCTAATACCCATTCTCCCCTTTTTGTATAATAAAACCCCTGCTTTTTCAGGTAGAAATATGGCCATATAGAACAAATACAATTCCTAGCCTTCCTGGCAGCTAGGTGTGTTCCTGTGCCTCTTTTAAGCAACGAGATTAATGTAGAAGAGTAGGTACAATTTCTGAGAACAGTTCTTAAGGTGGAGGTGTGTGACTTCCTTTTCTCCCTCTCCACTGGCTAGAATATAGACAGGATGATTAGAGATCTGAGGTTTTGAAGATGGCAGCGCAACAATATAGAAGGAGCCTCAATCTCTGATACCTTGAAGGGTGCCACTAGCCCTGAATTGTCTACCTGAACTTTTGAGAAAGACACTTCAATCTTCCTTATGCCACTGTTTTTTTTTTTAACTTTTTCTCATAGACAATACTAATTCTAAATAACAATTGGAATGGTAATTAATTCATAAATTCATCTTAAGATAATTGACATACTGACAATATTTTTTGCAGATAGGAACACAGAATGTTTCTCCATTTATCCAAGCATTTTATTTCCTTCATTAAAATGTAGTTTTTCTTGTATGTTTCCCTTAGTTTTCCCATTATTTATTCCTAATTAGTATCTAGTCCAGATTTTTGTTGTAAATGAGATTTTAAAATTACAGTTCCAATTGGCCAATGCTACTCTGTACAAAGCTAAAGATTTTCATATGTTGAACTATTAAACAAAATCACTTTTTATTATTTCTCATAGCTTTTCAGTTGATTCTCTCCACAATATTTCTATTTCTTAGGGTTAAATGATTTTTGTAGCCAACAGGCATCTTTGTCTTGATCCTGAATTGAATGTGGATGTTTGCTGAAGCTTTCTGTTAGACCTCTTTAGCTATGTTAAAAGTTTTCTTCTATTCCTAGCCTGACATAATTTAAATCTGTAATAAGAGTTAAATTTTAGGAAAAGTTTTCTAAGCATATTTCAAAATTATCATGTAATTTTTCCCATTTAATCTGTTTTTTTCTTTTAATTGACAGTAATAGAGTTCCTAATGAATTGAGTTACATTAATAGATTATGTTGCATTCTTTGGATAAACCCTACTTTGCCATGACATATTCTTTTGGATTTAATTGGTAATGTTTGCTCAATGATTCCATTTGTTCATAAGTGAGATTAGTCTGTAGTTATCTTTAATGCACAATTTTCTGGAATAAAGGTTATGCTAGCCTCAGAGACCAAACTGAGGTGTTTCAACATTTCATATAATGTGGAACTGGTCATATAAAATAGGAATTTCCTTAAAATTTCCTGTTTTTATTTTCTTTTAAATGCATTACAAGTCTGTACCAGGTCACCCAGGAAACATAAAACAAACAAAAAAATAAAACAAAATAAATACATTGTAAGAACAGTGTTTTCTATCTGATTAATTTTTTATTGATTTATTGCTATCCACTTGTTGATTTCTAGTTTTATTGTATTATGATGGCAGATGTCCCCTGTATGATTTCTACTTAACAAAAATTGCTTTTTGTGGCCTGCTTCATGGTCATCTTTTCATGGCATTTGAAAACAAATACTCTAGTAAAATTTGTAAACTGCATGATTCAAAATCTCTTTCCTCAACAATTGAACTCAACAATTTCTGAGAGAACTATGTTCAAATACTTAGCTAAGACTCTAAATTTGTCAATTTCTCCTTCTTTATCCACTGGGTTTTTTAATATATAATTTGATATCTTGTTTTGTGCATAGTTTCAAGACAGTTAATTTCTAATATCCTTGGATGTTCTAAAATTATTAAAATATTGTTCCCTCACTCTTAATAATTTGACTCGATAGAATTCTAAATTCAAAATAGTTCTCCCTCATAACTTCAGAAATAGCAATATCTTCTAGCATCCCAATGTAGAGATGACAAGTCTGAGTCCAATTTCATTCTTTTCCTCTTATAAATTGCCCCTCTTTAGACACTTGGAAATTTTTCCTATTAGCCTGGGGTTACAGAAATTTTGTATTTATCCTGTATGACTCCTTTTTCATTATTTTTGTTCAGCACTTGAGCCAGTATGAATTTTTCATCAGAAGTTTCTTTTCACCTATTCTTTCTCATTTTTTGTTTTTACTATTAGAACTCCTATATATTTTTATACACACACACACACACACACTCATGTATACATATGTATTCAAAAATATTTATTGAGTACTTACTATTTGCCTGGCACTGTGATTGATATATGCAGGGTTTTCGATGGTGAATTCTTTTACGTATGGTTCCTAACCTCATTTTGTTTAATCTTAAATGGATGATGTTTTCTTGGATCTTCTATGTTGTTAAAAGATATATGTCAGCTGGGTGCGGTGGCTCACGCCTGTAATCCTAAGCACTCTGGAAGGCTAAGGTGGGTGGATGGCTTGAGCTCAGGAGTTCAAGACCAGCCTGAGCAAGAGAGAGACCCTGTCTCTACTAAAAATAGAAATAAATTACTTGGACAGCTAAAAAATATATAGAAAAAATTAGCTGGGTATGGTGGTGCATGCCTGTAGTCTCAGCTACTCAGAAGGCTGAGGCAGAAGGACTGCTTGAGCCCAGGAGTTTGAGGTTGGTGTGAGCTAGGCTGATACCACGGCACTCTAGCCCAGGCAACAAAGTGAGACTCTGTCTCAAAAAAAAAAAAAAAAAAGAGAGAGAGAGATATGTCTACATGTATTTTCTTATAATTTCTTTTAACCTTTTCTTGTAAGATTCTGGAGTATCCCTCAGCTCAAAATTCTAACTCAGTAATTTGATTCTCTGCTGTGTTTATTCAACTAATCAGTCTAAAATAGACATCATTTTAGCAACCATTTTTTATTTCCAAGATACTTCTTTTTCATAGCAACTTGCATTTTTTAAATTAGTACGGTAACCTCTAAAATCTCTTTGAAAATTATAATGGTGTATAATACTGAGGATTATATATAAAACTATTATAGTTAGTACTAATTATTATTCTATTCTATGTAAAACTAGTTATACTTACTCTAAAGTTACTTTTTTCCCCTGCATTGTTTCCCCAGGAATTCTTTCTGCTTGTTAAGTTTACTGCCTTTCATGTAGCTCTTTTCCTTAAATGTTTGTTGTTTCTTGATTGTTTGTCTCTGTAAAGGACAGCCTAGGAGTCAGCAATTCTGTATGTAAAGGTTAAGCTTTGAGGTCCACATATAGTATCTGGCATATATTGTGTCTTGGTTTTCTACAATCCTTTAAAAATATAAAATCCACACAAAAAACAGGTAGTGGAAGGCCTGTAGATGGTGGTTTTCCAACCAATAGATTTTTCAGTATTATTACCTAGAGATTATTTTCTTTTATTGAGTGAAAAATTCCCTGGAACCTAGCATTTTAATTGCATGAGGAAGGAGGAAAAAACAATAGGTTAAAAAAAAAAAAAAACAGAGAAAGGAAAGGATAGCCAGCAGATTTTTCTTTGTTTGCTTGTCTTCCAAATATGAGAAATAAAAACCCCGTGGTAACCAAAAAACACCTGGGGCACTGCCACACTTCAATAGCCTCTCTATATATGCTCTGCTTATGTGCTCTGGGGGTCTCACTTTATTTGGCAAACAGCTACTTGGAATAATTCTGTGGACTGGCAGCTCTGATAACTCAAATAACTATTTAGTTCTTTAAAAATCTGTCTTATGAAAGAACAGACACCTATCTCACAGCTGCCTCTAAAAGTGGAAGTAATTTCTTAATTACCATCTGTATGTGGCTGTCACTTACTTGGCTCTTTTCGTTTCACCAGGATCTAATTCCTTATTTTTTATCTTTTAGAAATATCTCACAGCACCCTGTTGTCTTTCTAGTGTAGTTATAAACTTATCTTTATTACTGTAACTTTTTATCATTGTATGTCTTCTGTAATTTTAATAGAACTTTAGAAAATAACAACTTGAATCTGGTATGACATTTTGATCTGTAGCTCACCCAAATTCCTACTTTATACCCACCTAATAACCAAGCTACTCAGAGTTGCCTTCCATACTCTATGCTGTTTCATGCCTCCCTGTCATTAGGAAGGCCATTTGTCACCATCGACACCACCTCACCTCTACTCCTAATACTTAAAAAAAAATTTTGAAACAAAACCCAGGAAAATCGGCAAGAGGAAAGGAAAAGTGAGATGAGACTAGACTATTATGGCTGTTTCCAAGGAGGCCTCAAACAGTGGCAGGGCCTACTGAATTTACTACTGCCAAGAATCTGTCCTCTAGCCTTGTAGTCTCCCTCGTTTCATTTGCATACCAAATAAGAACCCAGCTGTCAGGGTAGGCCCTATAACTATCAAATAAAGTCAAATTGTTAACATATAATATTAACTATAAGTGTAACATGGACTAGAACATTTCTGCCTATATGACTACTCCACTTTCTCCATTACAGATGTCAAACTGTACTCAAAAGATTGCTTAGGCCGGGCGCGGTGGCTCAAGCCTGTAATCCTAGCTCTCTGGGAGGCCGAGGTGGGCGGATCATTTGAGCTCAGGAGTTCGAGACCAGCCTGAGCAAGAGCGAGACCCCATCTCTACTATAAATAGAAAGATATTAATTGGCCAACTAATATATATAGCAAAAATTAGCCGGGCATGGTGGCACATGCCTGTAGTCCCAGCTACTTGGGAGGCTGAGGCAGCAGGATTGCTTGAGCCCAGGAGTTTGAGGTTGCTGTGAGCTAGGCTGACGCCATGGCACTCACTCTAGCCTGGGCAATAAAGTGAGACTCTGTCTCAAAAA